>JAKCPI010019479.1:0-64512 GCA_023213315.1 Euborellia annulipes
TATTTTTCTCTATTAGATTAATATTTATTGATTGATTTTACCAAGGAAGGAAGGGAGGGGACGAGACGGGTCCATAACAGATTCCTACTCTAAAGAGGTGGATATACCTCTTTATATTGCTTTACTCTTGGCCGCGGAAATACGCTCCCATCTGTTAGCCATTTACTGAACCCGTGTAAAATCAATATTTCTCTTTTTATATCGAGCGGGAATTTTCTTATTTAAGTCTCTTGCTAACTCCAGTCGGACAAATTTTTCTCCAAATTTACCTGTAACAATAGAAAATGGATCATAGGGTTTTTTTTTTAAATTTAAAATTAAAAACAAAATGTATATATATGTAAATTTATTTACTCTTTTAAGAGTGATTTTTTAGTAAGAGATATATTTATATATCACAAATTATAAATACATATATTTTAAAAAATAAAATTTTTTTTGGATGATTACAATAATAATTAAATAAATTTATGACTGATAATGATCAATAATCATTTTTTTCGCTTATAACATGAAATCTGCACACATAGGAAGGGTCTGATAAAATAAAAATAACACTCAGGGAAAAAACTATTATATTAATAATTAAAAATTTAATTCTTATATAATACTGATATATTTTTCTTTTTCGAAGTGAAATACTTTAAAAAAAACTCATAAGAAAATGAAAAACAAAAAAAGATGAATGAATCATTTATGAAAGTTGATAAAATAATGAAATTAATATTTACTGCGGGAAAAATAGTTTACATAACAATTATAATTTTTTTTTTCTTTAATTATATTTGCTATTTGTTCTATATAAAACAATAATAGCATTTATATACGACCCATTGATAAGTTTTTTTTTTAAATACATATAATAGAAATGACTCATTTTTTAAAAATAAGAAATTAAATCACATTCAAGGAATTCAAAATTTATTTGTCTAATTGTTAGATACCGATTGATTCAAAAGTAATATATGCCCTCAAAAGTTCCATTGCAAAATTTTTTATTAAAGAAATTCTCACCGAGATATATGATGAAATAATCATACATACTACTGTGTAAGAATTGTGTGACTTTTCAATTTAAACTTCGCGAGGATTGTGAAATATAGTAATTATTTTATTGAAATTTGGTTACAGTGACTTTGAATCAAATTTTGTTTTAGATCTTCAATAATTATCAATATAAGCTTGATTATATTTATTTATTATAAAATTTATCTATTATAAAAAGTGGAATCGACAATTTTGTTGAGCAAAAGAGTTTGAATAAAATTTTGTGGTTTGAAAATTCCGCCAAACATTCTCTACGTTTTTACGGCGGGACATTCAATCCACAAACCAAATTTCTCTTTGGCGGACAAAATCGCTGAATCCACTTTTTACTTTTTAGATAAAAATAAACAAACATCAAAAAAAAAAAAATAATTTCTAGATTTCACAATCCGGGTGAAATTTTAATGAAAATGCACTTTACTTTTTGAACACAGTAGTAAATTAGTTTTGTATTGATAGTTTCTTAAAAGGTTTTTAGTTCTTGAAAATTCATTGTACTCAAGAAAAAAATGTTGGCATATATTATTTTTTATTATTATCCGGTATTTATAATATATTCGACTGTTAAAAGCCTGGTAACAAACTCGCAGGTAACATTCTTGACTCTTTCGCTCAAATATCACAGCACATTGGAAAAAACTATAAATATGACAAACTAGTAATTTTTTTTTTTATTGAACATTTTTGAAAAAATGTCTTTTCTATCAATTTTTTTTTCATTCATATATAATAATAATTAAAATGATAATTTTATTTTCACAATAATAAATAAAAAGCAAATATCCACTATCTTCTTAAATACGCACAGACAAGAATCACTCAATCAATCTTATATTATAAGATACTATACTAGATATTAAGTTCTCATAAGATATTCACTTATAGAATAGGTAGGATCATCAAAAATTTTTTTAGGAAAAAATCTTATCCTTCATTAAAAAATTTGAATATCTTGAGAGATACAATATTTACATTTTAAAATTCGTTTTACAAGAATCTCCAAAAATTTTATTATCACATTTTTGAGAAATATTAATCGTAATTATATAAAATTTTCAAATTGTCATTTAAATAAATACATTCAGGTCTATTCTCTAAGCAAAAACGTTAACTTTTTACATGTGTAAACAACATTAATTCATTTTAACACTTCCTTGCCCCAAATTGCTATTCTGTAAACAAAAACTTTAAAGCCAAAGCGTTAACATTTAGTAAATAGTGTTAAAAATTAATGTCATGTCTAGGAGTGCCTTTAATATTTTAACGTCGTATTTAATGCATAAAAATGGCGTCCTTAATCTAAAAAGTAAGGCTATGATTTTTGACAGCTTTGAAATAAAAGCAACATGTTAACGTCGCTGTTTGTTTAGAGAATAGCATTTTTTAACGCAGATTGTTTTTACATTACCCATTTGTTAATGTTAAATTTTAAAGTTTGTTTTTATAGAATAGACCAGATTGTGTGTTGTTAGGACAATTTGACATTCATTCTAATTCAGAAAATAAATAAGTCTGAACAAAAATATCTCCAAATGCTTAGACAAATAAACATAAGCTTACAATTGTTAGTCGAGTTATTAGAAATCGGGCTGAAGATAAATTAACTCTAGCAAAAAGAAAATCACCCAAAGAGGCAATTTAAATGAGAATTCAATCAAAATTAAAAGAATTCTCTTCTACAATCGAAATCAGAGAGAGGGAGTTCAGTTTAAATTAAGAATGAATACAATTTTTCCCATCTCAAAAATCGAAAATGAGATCTTTGGATTGATTATCAATTGTTATCAAGAGAAATCCTTGTGTCGTTTACCGAGGTGGGAGATATTTTTTCATAATTAATAATAAGAACATCTTAAACACAATTATTACATTGTTAACGACAAATGTAGAAATACAATTTTCAAAAAAAAATTAATATATTTTTGGCAATTAAATTACATCTTTAATCCACAAACCCTCTCTAAATACAATAATAATTTTTAATTTATTATTTTTTTTTAACAAACTCTATCAATTTGAATTCTATTTTTCAAATATATTTTAAAAAAAAATTGTACAAAAAAGGTGAAAAACTAACTTATTTATTTATTATAAAATTCGGCTCATTGGGAAGTAAGTAGTCATTAAAAAAAAGTCAATTAATAAAATACTTGGAGATTCTTGCGTTATTTTTAATTTTAACAATTTAAATTAAAATGCATTTTTTGGCATTAAAAAAAAATAAAATGAAATTAAGTGAAGCAAGATGCCATTTTTTTTTGTGTTGGTCTTGATGAATGATGATGGATAGATGCAAGTCTCGAACATTTCGACTTCTAACGTTTTCGTTACGACTTGGCACAAAACAAAAAAGCTAATATGCTTTATTTTCAACCTGAGCAGACGTCGGAATGCACATCCCAAGCACTCACCTGAAAAAATAACCCAATATAAATGAAGATATAAAATAGAAGATGTTATTCTACAATCGTTTATTAGGAATTTAGAAAAAGCGAGATTTTAATTTTACCTGACATTCTCTAGAGCAATACCACTGATTGCCACATCCAGCACAAACAAATTGGGCGGCACGCTGATGACATCCTTGACATTCTGGCACATCATCAGGAGCAGGAACACTTTCTTGATCGATTGGCCCTCTTTGTGAACCATCTTCTCCTTCGTCTATCACAAGACGATCACTGGCATCTTCCACTTCTTCCTCTTCCTGGAATATATTCAAATTAATTTAAAAAATCTCATTAACACCTTTTTCTCTAAATTCATTGTTGATTGTGTAATTATTTGCGAATCATAATCTGAATTCATATTCTCTCCCAAAAAATATTGAGTAGGTTTTTTGTAATTTGAATTTTTATTTTTTGAAATGAAAACTTTCGAGCAAAATACGGTTGAGAAACTTTTAGATGATACTCATTATTTAAATACGATATATTGGGGTCCAGGAACATTTATTTATATCATTTGGTAGCCAAATGATTTAAATAAATAATATTCATCGGATTGTCTGGGAACCCACGTCTTTAAGATTATCAAAATTGACATTTGTCAATTGTTGTAATTTATGACTTGTTGCTGATTTCTTCAAATTACTCACTCCGGTCTTGCGATCTTAATCACACATTCGTATACCCCTAACAAATGTTATATTAACTGGCAAGTCATTTTTACTTGCCAAACATCTATGAATAAAATAAATAATTTCTTTCTTTTGATGATTTTATAAATAAATCCTATAGCCACTAGGTGAAGGGATACGGTAATAAAAAAAAAAAATAAATCCTATTAAAAAATATTTGTAAGAATGATCGTGATTAATTATTGTATAAATAAGAAAAGGAGTTTATCAAGTAGCGGGGCTCAAGTCACTTAGTAATAGGATAAAAATCATCAAAAGACTAAAAATTATTTACCTTACTCTTGGTCGTTAGACAAGCCTAGATGACCCTGCGTCTTGCCGGCTATCTAAGTTAAAGGGGCTTGAAGAAATTAATTGTTTTTTTTTTATAAAATTTAAATATTGTATATTATTTAATGAAAAAAACTAATTTATGTACAGACAGTACTTAAGGATAACAAATGCCTATTCTTATCTTTATTTATTTTTTTAGAAGTTACTCTGACTTTACATAATTTATTAAACAAATTTTACTTGCTCAATTTCTCATGCAATTTTCACAATTACATTAAAAAAATTAGTTTTTTAATAGGTGTAATTAAAAAAAAAAATTACCATAATTTCTTTAGATTTATTTGGAAGTTGTGGTGTGGCGACTGGAGTGATGGTAATTTCGTTTCTGGACTGTAAAAAAAAATAATTATTAGAAAAACTTACATTCTGAGATATACAATATTTCAATTTGTAAAAAGAACTAGCGATTTTTTAGCGCAATTTTTACTGTATTTTACTTTACTACTAACTAAAATCTTAGTTATAATTCAAGAAAAATTTGGGTATTTTGTAGTATACATTATGATATTTATCATGAAACATAATATATAGCTAGTTTTATAAATAAAGAAAAAATAATAACCTTTGATGTTGTTAGGAGATCATTTAGTGAAACTTGTCCAGACATAAATGCAGCACTATTGGTGATTCGTTCTGGTGCAGTTAGTAATCGGGCAAGAGTTGGAGAGAATGTGGCGGGTCTTGGACCAGGAACTAATGGTGATGATGTAGATGATGAATCCTGAGGTCTGACCGAAGTTGATTTTGTTAAAATGCCATGTAATAACGATGTGGAGGGAGGTGGAGGTGATTGAGTGACAGGATGAAGAGTAACTTCTGGATAAGGCGGTGGTGGTGGCGGTGGGGGTGGAGCTGGTGATTGTTGGGTTTGATGAACTAGATTCTTTGGGAGCATATTTTCTCCTGCAGTTTGACTGAGTTTCGCATATTGTACTAAGACATCTTTATAACTAATATTGAGTTCAGTAGGATTGGTAGTAACTGATGTTGCTGGAGCACTTCGTGAGGAATCCGCACTCGATGGCCTCGAAGTACACGGCTCTTGGATTGAAGTAATTAGATAATTAAGATGATCCGTGTTTGTTCCAGTTGTTTCCGTAGTTCGGACATGAGAACCAGAACCGAGTGCAAGAGAGGCCATACTCAAAACTCCTCCAGAGACTCGAGTTGATGAAACAAGATTATCAGTACAAAGAGAGGCGTTAGGTGAAAGAGGATGTGTCTTCATTCGGCGTCCTCTTCTTGGCACTGTTTCAGGGTGTCTTGATCTATAATCGGCAATAATAGAACGAACATCTAAAATAGGTCCCTGTCTTCCTTCTCCGATGATTGGATTCTGATTGTTGTTGTTGCTTACTAATGAAATAGGCGTTGGTGTCTGTAAATAAATAAACAACAATTTAAAAAATGTTTTAAAATATGTATTATTCTAAGAATATGAGGTGTAAACTTTGTTCCGTTTAATTACTCAAACTTTTCATATTATAGAACTCTTGAGATCTGGAGCAATTAAACAAAACATCAATAGTGGGTTGATCATTACACAAGGAACAGTGATTTTGTTGATCGAGTATTTGAATCTATTTTTCGGTATTTGGGTAGCGCTGATTTCAAAAATTCCATCAATTTCGTCCCATCACGTCATATTTTAGAGCTATAGAGAAAATAAAATTTTAATAGAAAATGTGCTCTAAAGCCGCTCTAATTTCATATCCTGGATTTTTTTAAGGCGACACCCCTTAAAAATATGCAGATAGTTATAATACATATAAATCTTAAGTTTCATCCCAATTGGAGGTCATTTAGACATGCCACGAACGGCTATAAGTTTAGAAAAATCGAATTTTTTAAGTTTTTTTTTTTACTTTGGAAGCCCCTAATACAATTTTCTCCATCCCTAAATGCAAAAAAATCCAGGTAGTATGAAATTAGAGCCGCTTTAGAGCATAATTTTCTATTAAAATTTTATTTTCTCTATAGCTCTAAAATCTGACGTGATGGGGCGAAACTGATGACATTTTTGGAATCAGCGCTACCCAAATACCCAAGAATAGCTTTAAATACTCAGTCAACAAAAAAAAAAAAGGTATTTTTTTGTTCGCCTGTGCTATAGGCCTAATTTCTTAGGCTGAACGCACACAAATTGAGCAAAAAGCTCTTGGACAAAACGTTTCGTTCAAGAGCAAAACGTTTTGTTCAATGCCAATGCACACCCGATTAGGCATATTTTGCCATTGAACAAAATGTTTTGCAATTCAGCAAAATGTATGCCATTGGGCAAAATGTTTTGCCATGAGCGTTTTGCTCAATCGGTGTGCGTTGGTTGGCATTGAGCAAAATGTTTTGTCATTGAGCGTTTTTGCCTAATCGATGTGCGTTGGCATTGGACAAAATGTTCGGCCATTGAGCAAAAACAATGACAAAACATTTTGTCCCATGATGTCGAATCATGCTCAATTGTGTTTTGCATCCTCGGTGTGGGTTGACCCATAGAGAAGCATTGAAAAAACAGTTTTAGGCACGATTAGTCAAAAACGTTTTGTCCAAGAACATTTTTGCTCAATTGGTGTGCGTTCAGCCTTACCTATCAGCAACCAAACATTTACTTTTCAAAAATCTATTATTTTTTACATTTTTCAAAGTATTTCTGGCATCTTAGGCCATTTAGACTTTAAAAGATACACAAATATTTTAATTACAATAGAAATTTATTTAAAACATTTAGCTTCCAAATGATTTAAATAAATTTCTCGAACTACCTGGGGTCCGAACCCACTTGCCTTGAGGTAGATTATCAATACTGCCAATAACCTCTTAGCCACAGGGGGACCTATTGTATTTTAATCACTATTATTATTTTATAGGTGAAATTTGTAGAGCTTACATTGGGCTTAGGTAGAATCAGTCTATTTGTTGATAAGGAAGTAGAAGTTGATGATCCACTGGCAGAGGAATTTGATTGACGTGATGCATTCTTTTCTTTTGGTGTAGATGAAATTATAGGAACCATCATTTGCTGGGAATTTCCTTTTCGGCCATTATTTGAGAATGTTCGAGAAGGAAGTAAAGAACGTAAAGAAGATGCCTCTTCCCAATGTTCGCCAACTAAAGATCTGGACGCCGCTCCCATTTCGACAACTCGGCGTCTTCTTTGAAGTCGTGTTAATAATTCTTCTTTAAATTTTCGTAATCGAAGAAGATCGTTCCACTCCTCTTCTTTAATCCGGGCTAACTCTGTTAGAGCAGCTATTTCCTAAAAAAAAAAAATAATTAAATTAAAAATAGATAACTTTTTATTATTAATGATATTCTTGTCCCTAATCAGCTTTCATAGTAGTAATTATCCAAGGTTAACCTTGAATTACGAAATCGTTTACTTTTCTAAGGTCCTTCGTTTTATTTAAAAAAAAAAAAAATAAAAGATAAAAAAATTTGATAGCTATTTTATTTCTGACTAGCTTATTTAATTATTTTCTTTTTCAATACTAAATACTAGACATTTTTCTTTATCTGAGTTTGACTTAGAGCATACTTAAGATTATTTTTTCGACTAAATAGTTTATTTGAATTGTTGAATTTTTTTTTTGTTCAAGTGTAAAATTTTTTCTTAATATTACTTTCTGAAAGATGATAGTACTTTTGGATCTTACGAAAAGGGCATTTTATTACCTGACGAAGTTTCTCAGCTTGGCATTCAAGTTCTTGAGCACCTGCTGCCGTTGCTCCATCAACAAAATCTACAAGATTTTGCTCCCTGTCTGGTCCTGAAGATATTTTCAAACGTTTTGCCTGTAATGGCGCGGAATTTTCCTCACTTCCATTTGCAATTCCAGCGCTGCTACTACAATCACTATGACTCTCACTACTTGTTCGCTTTCGAGAATGATGTTGAATCGTGGTCGGAATATCATCTGGTATTTCTTCATCTTCCACACTCGGAGACATTGGTTGTGGACTTTCTAAACGATTTAAATGAGATGGGGGATTGTCTTCAGCACCACCTAATTCTGTCTCTGATTCTCTTTTAACATCTTCACTAATTGTTTCTTCTTCAATCTCTTCAATTTTATCTTTATTCTCTGAAAAAAAAATATATATTTTCATTATATTAAACTATTGTAACAAAACTTAAAAATTTACAGCTTGGACGGGAACCTTCCCAGGAACAGCAGCTAAATATAGTAAAAATCTTATATTTTGCTGCCGACGTTTCGAGAGCTAGTCGCACTCATCTTCAGGACACGCAAAATTGTCAAAAATAAGTACAGGGGATTTCCCTGAAGATGAGTGTGACTAGCTCTCGAAAAGTCGGCAACAAAATATAAAATTTTTTTATTATACCTAGCTGTTGTTCCTGAGCCTTCCCAGGAAGCTCCCGTCCAAGCTTCTGTTTTAATATCATCAGCTATCCATTTCAAGAAATTATATTAACTTAAAAATTTACCCAACCAAATTCGGTCTCATTAATCATACTAAAAATATAATAGTCTATTCTAAAAATCCCACCTGCGAATGATTTGAACAGCTAACATTATCAAATGATTCATCTATATAAAGCATATTTTCTAGATAAGTCTTTAAAAATTTCTTAATAAATTTCACTGAATCAGAAAATTATTATTTACTCACGAGAGATAAAACATGTAATTGTAATGAAAAATATGCCTATGTTTATTTTTATATAATATCACATATCAACTTTGAGTACAAGAAATTTTATTTGGGAAATTTTATTCAGGCTTGTCTTCATTTATAATAATAGGTTTTAACTAATTGCTAACATCTATCAATTGATATAGAATTTACAATCTGGGGGCCATTTACACTTTTTCTGCGGCGCTTATAAGTTTTACATAAAGGCCCGTTTTTATGTAAAAAAAAAATATTAAAATTCGTATAAATTTTTATTTAAAAATGTTTAGGGCTAATTTATTAATTAATCGTTTTAATAACAATTTCATTTCATTATTCCAGGTTTTGGTCACATTTTTCCAACATCTTCAAGCTTAAATTTAATATTTTTTCTCATCATACAGTAAAACCATGGTCGGGACCGAGACTCTGGCCGGATACCCATTTGGCCGGTTAATCCGAGGTTTCGGTGAAAAATTGATTTTCATTCAAAAAGAACCTACATATTTTTTAAAAATTTGTTTAAGGTCTTTTTCGGCATCTGAGGCCATTTAGACCCCATCCCTATTTATTTCAATTGATTGGACTTTTTTGGCGGGGTGCGAACCCTTGATCTTTGGCACCAGAAGCTTATGCTCTATTTCTGATCCATAGGTCAAGGGCAAACTACAGTGATTACGAATACAACAACTCATTTTATTGTGTAAATATATAATTATATACATCACCATCGATTACTTCCATATTTTTTTTAAATTCACCAGCAACTGATTCATCTGCTGACATTTTTTCACCACTTATGTGGAGCGAATCGAATCCCATGACGTTTTTTCCAACGATCAAGCCATCCCTGACTAGCAGAAAATGGGGGTGCATTCTCAATTTTACCGTGAATTACCAATGCTTTTTTAATCAAAACTGGGCCACTGATGGGGCTTCCTCTACGACGTTTTTGAACAAACCATTTCCAAAGAGCTTCGTCGACGAAGTCACATACTGGTTTTTTATTAGTGAACCGAACAGCAAGAATTTTTTCACACACAATTTTAGAACATATTTCCTCAATTGATCGTCTATTCCGTCGCCAATCGTTGATGGTACTTTTTCCCACGTTAAGCTCGTCACATAACTTTTTTACTGATTCCCCGTTGTCAAGTCTTTTAAGAACTTTTAACCGAGTCTTAAACGAGACCATCACACGTTTTCGTTTTCCTAACTCGCTCATTTTTGTTTAAGAGATCTAACGCCTATGTAGTAGAAAAATAGACTGAGAAGCAAGCGAGTAAACAAACTCCTTCCTCCTCCCTCTTCACCATCTGAACGAACATATTGCACAATGTTGCACCAGACAGTTTAATTAAAATACAAAAAAAGTCATTTATATATAATATATGTAAAAATAACAATAATGTATGATAAATATAATTCTAATGAGATAGGCCGGATAATCCAAGGACCGGTTGATCCGAAGCCGGATAAGAGGGGTTTTACTGTATAACAATAAAGAGGATAATTTTAAACATGCCGATGTCGTTAATGCATTAAAAAAAAACATTTTATATATTAAAACTATTTATTCTGATTGTTCTATAGGAAAATGTTTAGGGCTTTAGAAAAACCGTATACGTCCATAGGCAGATTTTTTGGGCTAGACGCGAAGTACCCAGGATGGCGGCGTGGCTTGTGACATTTTCAAATTTAATTTTATAAATGATATTTCAAAATACAGTGGCGTAGCGAGGGGGGGGGGCATCATGACCCGGGCGCTACTCACAAAGGGGCGCCATATGGTGCGCAAAACAAAAAATTGCTGGATAATTTTGCCTCGAATTTATAGCCTAGCTTGACCGTAGGGCTTTATTTATTTTACTTTATTTATTTATAAATTTGCGAGTATATTTTACATTTAATATTATATGGTTTTCGAATGGGGGGGGGGGGCGCTAAAAAGGTATTGTGTCCCGGGCGCGAATAAACTATAGACGGGTTATTCATTATTTATTCCTTATAACCTCTTTACATAAAACATATTTCCGTTAGAGGTCATTGTTTTAATCGGTAAAATTTTCAATTAAAAACGTATAAAGGATTATTTTACTCTTGACAATAATTAATTGAATATTTTTCCACGAATCTTTCTCTTTAGAAGGAAGGGTCCATGACTCAGGAAATATGATTCACCACCCTCTGGAGAAACCGTGACCAGATAAAAACGACGAGCGGTGAGGTTAAAGAAAGATTGTATAACTGCGAGGTCTATTGTGCTAATCTCTATCAATTGCTGCCAAAAATTAATTATCCCACGATTCATGAGTGATACATTGTGAATGATATCTTTCAATTCGAAACAAAAAATAAATCTGCTAACAATAATGCCGAACTAACTAGTAGAGGAAAAATTGACAATGGCTCTTTTGTATTTCTTGATTCTTTATGGGAGGCGATATGCAATGAGGAAAGCCCAAATAGAGAGACCGAAAATCTATTTTTTCCTAATATATTAGCGCCGTCTAGAACTGCTATGTATTTACAGATACGATTGCTTTAAGCATAAATATTACTATTTATTAATATAAATCAAAGTCAAAGAATTATAAAATATAAACTCACCAATAAATGAAAGGAGCCATCAGATAATTAGTTTCCACGAAATAAAACTCTCAGTTAAGGATACAGTTCCGGCTTTAATTAGATAAGGCCTTCTTCAGTACAATTATTGAGAATATGAACTCAAATGACAACTCCAAAATTTGACTCATTGTTCTGTCATTTGAGTTCATACCCTCAATAATTGGCCTGAAGATGCCCTTATTTAATTAAAGCTGAAACTGTTTCCTTAATTTTCTTAACAGAGAGTTTTATTTTGTGGAAACTAATTATTTGGCTGCCTGCTCCTTTCATCTATTGTTTAAATATAGCAGCCACTTTATTTCTTCTCATATCAACTCACCTTCAGAAATTGGGGATTCAGCCTTTTCTTCTTTATTGTCCTCCATTTGTTCCGGATTGATATTTTCGGTATCGAGTTTCTTTTCCTCTTCATCTTCTTCGTCGTTTGGTTGTTCTTGTTCATTTTCTTTGATCTCTTCTTTTTCTTTGGGCGAGGCGATAGGTTCACTTTTATCTGCATCTTCAAGTCCATTTACAGGTAGTGTCGGCTCTTGTTTGATTTCCTCTTTGGCCTCAATATTGGCAATCTCAGCTTTGGCGTTATCATGATTCCCAGTTGCTGCCCCTGTCACAGCTACTGACGCCGACCGATCGTCCACCTCGCAACCTGGTGGCGATGGCTTGTTGCATTCGTCCTCCATCACATGCATTCTGTTCAATCTGGAAAAGAAATGATCACATGTTAATTGAATTATATCATATTTTTAATATCTTAATCAACAAATACAAAGACGCAGGCGTCATGTTGAACACAATCTTGGGGAAGAGAGATCCCTAAAGGCAAGAAAGATTTCCTCTGTTATTCAACTATACAATATTCAAATCAGTTTCGAATTCTAAGCCCTGATTCAACTATTCTACATTAGTCCAAGTAGAATCCCTTTAGCGGTGATAGAGGAGGGATGATAATATTAAATTTGACCTCGGGGGAAATTAATAATGGATCATAATGGCGTAGGACAGAGAGACTTGCTTTGGCCATGAACTTTTCAAATTCATTAAGGAAGAGTTAGAAAAAAGAAAAAATCCTCAAATTTTTTTACTATCAAGATTATAATTTTGGCATTTTTAATACAAAAAACGAATTGTAATTGTAGGAGAAAGGAAGAATAATTATAAAACTTTCTTCTTCCTTTCTATTAAATCGTTTGACTTCACATCTTGATATAATAATTTTGCAAAAAATTATTCATTTACACTCACTTTTTGAATTAATCATTTATTTTATATTGGACTTTCTTTGTTTATTCTGTTAACCATATTTTATTAGAATTTATTTTTCACCTAAAAAGAAATTTCAGATTCCTGAAAAAAATAGATAATCCTAGAACACTGTGGTGTTCTCAGAACCGATCTGGTCCCGGGATTGATTTTAACCCCGCCATAAAAACAAAAAATTCATTTAAGAGCCCAAAAATTATTATAGCATATTTGGACGCCATATCCACTTCCCTATCTAAAACCCTGCTGTTCTTTATATGACTAGAAAGTTTGAAGAGCTATTTCTTATTAATAAAACGTTTCTGGACCAAATGCAATAAGGATATGCACTGCTAGTTTTAAGATAAGAAATGACCTATGGAGCAAGTGAAAGGTGAAAAAAGATATTTTTTTTTTACTTAATAATATCAAATTCAGTAGTTGGTTTTCAGCTAAATTGGTTTTTGTTAGAACAAAGTAACCAAGGGCAGGGACTCCCTAAATTGCATGTGGCTTGTGATAAACGAAGCGTGAGATCCGACCATAGCCTGCGTCAATAAGAGTAAAAGAGAGAGGTGAATTTCATTTCACTCCCCCAAACGAGAACGAGACACCCCCATTTGGGGATAAACCACGGCAGGCAGGTCAGTGACCTCGTGCGTCTCCGCCAGTCGACGGCGTCGTCGCCATCGTCGTCGTCGTCGTTGCCCCAAGTTCACTGACCTCGCGTTTGGTAGAAATTAGCAGAGCTCCCTTCCAAAAAAGAAAGACGAGACATTTCATTTTCTTTCTCTCTCATGAAATCGAAAGCCTCACCCTACTGTATTTCCTGTTCTTGTTTATTTTTTTTTTATAATTTATTTCTATCCCTTTGCTTCCTCTACTTCCTTTATAAACTTTTTGTTGTTTTTTTTTTACTTTTTTATTTTCGCAAACTACCTAACTGAAATTTGACTTCCTATATTTATACCTCAACCGTCTTTGGTAAATTGCCGTTTTTAGTCACCAGACAACCCAAAAGTAAACTGAATATTAGAATAGACACCACTTCAGACTTATTAAGCAAAGTAGAATTTCATCTAACCACTCAGGGGCTCACTTCTAGTGAGTACGTGGAGGGCGACCACGAGTAACCCAAGCTAAGACTGGCATTTCTTCCTTTCCTTTATGTCAGCTTTTTTTCTCCTTTTCCATATCTAGCATAAGGCCGTGTGGCGGGTCGGCTTGCTTTTCTCTCGGTCTCTTATTTCTTTATAAAATAATTTTGCCGACCCCATATATGGATAAGGCCAAGTTAGAAGAATAAGAAGAGAATTTCATCTATTAATATTTTATAATTATACTTATACTTTTTTGGACAACTTATGAGTTGTTTATAAAACTTGAATTCGTCGCCCTAACACAAGAGGGAAGAAAAATGTGTGTCCCTGGTGTGGACGTGCATATCCTGTATGTCCCTTAAGCTTTACTATGCAGACCTGTTGCGGGAGTGTGTATCCCTCAATCATTTTTACTCTGGTATTCAATTAATTGAAAATAAATTCTTCGCCTGGGACCCTTGAGAAACTAATGCTCTATCTCTGAGCCATAGGGCCGAATTTAAAAGTATGCTGCCTAAAGACCATATGCCGCCCCTTCTATAGTTCATATTTGCTTAATACATTTGTTTTATACAACAAACATGTATTAGCCTATAACCCCCCATAACATACAATATGTATTTTTAAATTCGTAAGAGAAATATTATTAACGTCTGAAATACTTCATTTTAACTTTTGAATGAATTGCCAAACTGCAGCCCCTGAAAATTTGTTGCCGCTCTAGGCTGCGGCCTTTTTAGAAATACGGCCCTGGTCATGATTTGAAAATTCATAACTTTTCTGCCCCTTTAAAAAAAGAAAAAATCTTTTTTTTTTTTAAAATTGATTGGTATCCAATTCAATTGAGATAAATTCTTCGCCTGGGACGGGATGCGAACCCTTGACCTTTGGCACCAGAAGCTGATACTCTACCTCGGAGCCATAGCTCAAGGGCAGAAAAAATCTAAATTATAAAATAATTATTTTATCTAATACTTTTATCTTTTTAGTTCTAATTAAAGGACTAACGTTAAGTCATTTACTTGCCATTTAAAAAATGGATTAAATTAATTCATACTCTACTAAAATATTATTTATATACAAATTAGAATCTAGTTGTTAATAGAGAGATGTTATCTAATATAAATATTTATGATTATTAAGAGTCTACTTTCAAAGTACATCCACACTTATAAACTCGACAAATCCGTCCACTCGAAAGAATGAACTGAGGGATTTGCAGTTAGGCCGTCCATTAGTAATTGTCCCAGTTAAAAGAAAACTTAGCCTAATTATTCGTAAGAGGCTAGCTAGCTCATCACGATTTGACCTAAATAAAAATTCTTCTCACTAATCTGGAATCCCCTTCATTTTTATTAGAGAAATGAGAACTTTAAAAAAATCTGGTGTGACTGGTCGTACAGCACATAACTTTCTCTTACTTTCGGTAATTGAATGTTGCGTTATAAAACCAGATTTTTTGTGTCGACGATAATTTAGTTTCCACCGATATATTAGAATCCAAGATGTAAAATTTATAAACAGAAAAATATTTATATTTTGTTACCATGGCAACTGTCCATTCTCCTCTTGAGAATATATATTTTTTTTATTTTTTTTTTATTGAATAAAAAACATTCACACTTTTTTCTCATTCACACTCACACTCACACACACATTCACACAGTCTTTTCGGCAACTTAGGCCATTTAAGACTTTTGACGATAACCGTTATGAATATATATTATTATTTGGGGTCCAGGCATTTTTATTTAAGCCATTTGGTATGCCTTAAATAAAATTATTGGACTACCTGGGGTCCGAACCGGCGACGTTCGGTATAGAAGGTAGGCACGCTACCGACTACTCCAAGCCCCGTGGGTAATATATATTTTAAATAGTGTCTAAAAAAAAATAATTGATTTATGAATTTTAATCAAAATCCTTGGATCGAATTTTGTGAAAATCGAAAAAAAAAGTGCATCAGTAAAGTACTATTACTCGTTGGCCAATTTTGTTCATGCCAGAGGGATGCTTAACTTAAATATAAAATTTCAAACTCCAAGCTCTTCCACTTTCAAGTAATCAACCGTTTTAGATTGAGACAAATGAAAATTTTCAATACTAAATCGTCTACATTAATTAAAAATAGCCTATAATAAGGAAGTAGAGAATTCATCTTATCATGCTTCTTATCATTCCCTAAGATTATCTCCTTTTTATTAAGCGTTTTTGTCTCAGGAAGATTATTTCTAATTCTTTTTCCGACACCATTTTAATAACATCGGCGTTAATGTTTACAAACTCTTCCGCTTCGTTTACTAAATGTCTTTATTTATGTATCTTATAATTTTCCAAGTTGACTTTAAGGTTGTATAATTAATAGGAAAACACAGTGGAGTCTTTAATAAAATGTTTATTAAATAAGGAAACGTTTTGCTGGCATTTTCTTAATCAACTCTTGAAATAAATATTGATATCAAATGAATTTTTAACTTGACGTCTGAAGTTAATGTAATTACAAAAAATTTCTTTTGTGAGATCCATTTGGTAGTTTTTGAAATGATTGTCTTTTAGAAAAGATTTTAAAAAAATGCTCAGAAGTCACGCTTCCCCTTCATTTTGTTACACATGCTTACGCCATTATACACGATGTTTGTGAAATAAGCTGCCAAACTTCTGGAGTAGTTTCCTTATATTCAAATAAAGAAAAAAGTTCCCTATAGCATGGTCCAAAAATGCTTCGTTTTCCCGCTCGAGTTATTTCAATATAAAAATTTCAAATGGGCGCCATTTTGAAAAAATATCATAAGACAAGTATATTTTAGCTCTAGTCCTTAACCTCCAGTTAAGTTCCACCCATACGTTTTCTACTTGTGATTATTTCATTGTTTTTATAAAATAAAATGAAAAACTTTATTGGAATTTTTTTTAGGTTTGAACCATGAAAGTTTCCATTATATTTTTTTAAAAGCAATGATGAAATAATCACAAGTAGAAAACGCATGGGTGGGGCTTAATATTGTCCCTCACCATACCAAATTTCACCATAGTTAGTCAAACCATTCTGGAGATAAAAAAAAAATTATTGAAAAAAAAACAAAAAAAAAAACAAAATGGCGACTAGCGGGAAAACTAAGCATTTTTGGACCTATGCAATAAAGAACTTTTTTCTTTATTTGAATATAAGAAAATCAATCCAGAAGTTTGGCAGCCAATTTCAGAAACACCCTCTATGTATAAAATTTGGATATTTTATTGGTCCTGGAAAAACGATGCTGCTCATCGAACCATTTTTAATATGGCCGTAATATATGTGAGATTAGAGATATTGACAAATGTCAATAATGATAATTTAAAAGTCGAGTGGAGTGTGTTCGGATCCCAGGCAGTCCAATGAATTTTTATTTAAATCATTTTAAATAAATATATATGCCTGTACTCCAATATATATCTTAATTATTTAAAATTGCGGCACATGATTAAGCAAAAAGCGAGAAGCTCGTCAAAGGCAAGCAGTGCGACTAGTAAAAATAAAAAATGGCCTGGCAAGATGAAAGAACAACAAACATCATAATCGTTGTCAACAAACAATGCTAGTCTCAGATGGCCCAGATGAATTAATAATAAAATGGACCTATTATAAATAATCAAATCTCTTAAATGAAAAGTCATAAAAATTGAATTATCTCTTAATCAGCCTGTTATATATCGCCTGCTGAGAATCATAGTGTCATCAATACCTCTAAAATAAACATTATAATTTACCTGGTCTGTTCTATAAAATAATGTCTGAGAAAAGTTACTGCCCAAGCAAAGGTACTGATACAGGCGAATATGGTGGCATGCAAAGGTGCTAGACACTGAGCCCGCCCAAATAGGGCCTATACTCGACCGGCTAGTCTATAAAAATTGATAAAATTCAAAAATAAAAATATTAAAATATCAATCACATGACTAAAACAGCACCTTAAGTAATTTATTTATTTTGATAATGTTATAAAGTCAATTACTTATTTATTTATAACAATTTGAAAACGTTGACCTTCTGATATGACGTAATAAATTCTCATAATATTAATGATAATATTTTCTCGGTTTTTGACTTTTACAATTAATATATTCATGAAAAAAAAAAATAATAATGATAAAAATCAAATGAAGATGAGAAAAACATTTCAACTTGTAAGCACGCAAAAAGCCAAATCAATTTTTTTCCTTTTTTTGTTCAATATTATTATATAAAAGTTTTTTTTTTTTTTTTTTTAAATACGTTCTTCTTAAAATTAATTGTAAATGCAAATAGAGGATATCCTAAACGTATTTACAAACTTGTAAGAATATGTTTTTGTTAATTAATTTGAATAAAACCGAGCCAATGATCTCACGATTCCGAGAGATTTTATCGAGGGGTTGTTAGATTCGATTTTGCTAGAAGGAGAAGGGTAAATGATTGTTAAGATCTTACTTTCTCTTACCTCTATATATGTTAATATAATATATAAATATTTTCTCATACTTATAAATTACATCTTGAAATTCAAATGTACTGTCTGAACTAAATATATGTCGATACAAAAAATCTGGAGTGACTAGCACAGTACACAACTTTCGATTCCTGAAGAGCAAGTTGTATGCTCTGCGACCAGTCACACCAGATTTTTTTACTTGATTTATTTTTTTATATATTTATTTAATTTTATATACATACCGGAAAATGATTTTTTTAAGTTTTATTTAATTATTTATTTTAATTACTCAAATACGGATATACTTTATACGAGTAGTAGACCTATCTGACACACAAGCGTTAAAAAATGCTATTCTCTAAACCAAGTTTTAACAGCGACGTTAACATGTTGCTTTTATCTCAAAGCTGCCAAAATCATAACCTCACTTTTTAGGTTCAGGACGCTATTTTTTTGCATTAAATACGGCGTTAAAATATTAGTCACCCCTAGACATTTTTAACACTATCGACTATTGCTTTGGCGTTAAAAATTTGCTTATAGAATAGCAATTTGAGGCAAGGAAGTATTAAAATAAATAAACGCTAATTTCCGATCTTAAAAGTTACGTTTTGCTAGACTTTTGATTATCATTTATTTTTAAAGCGAAATTCTCTTTTAACATAATACAATTTCTTAAAACAAAATGATATATATTTCTAGATATTTTTAAAAATTCACTTGATATGTGATTCATTTTTGCTGGAACTATTAGTAACTCTTCTCAATTGCTTTTACAAGAAGCACATATAAACAAAACGTCGTTAGGCATATTGACATTGCATTTTTATCCTATTTAGAGATCGTTTGTTATTGGGAAAGAAGTAAGCTTGGGCGTAATTAGGGGGACCCGGGGGCCCCAAGAAGGCTCATGGCCCCCCTCTTGACAAATGTCAATATTGATAATCTCAAGACCAAGGGGAGTGGTTTTTTTATTTAAATCTATTGACTACCAGTTGGTATAAATAAATATTAGTATCATTAATAACACTAGTCGACAAGGTTTTTTCACAAGATATCTGATTAGTGAACCTAGTGCATTTTTTCACCCTGAATTCAGATATGTAGTTAGAATTTTTCCATCAGGCACAGTTTTAGAGATATAGAGCAAAATAGATTTTGGTCGAAAATGGGCTCTAAAACGGCTTTTATTTAGAATGTTCAAATTATTTTTAACGCCGCACCCCGTAAAAATATGCAGAGTTAGAATACATATAAATTTTAAGTTTCATCCCAATCGGAGGTCATTTAGACGTGCCGCAAACGGCTTAAAGTTTCAAAAAATCGAAATTTTCAAGATTTTTTTGCTTTGGTCACCCCTAATACAATTTTAGATACCCCTGAATGCAAAACACATATATGTACGATATTCTATAGTTCTTTGGCTTTCAAAAAATCATTCATTCATAAAAATCTGCTAATTATTAACAAAATTATGAACAAAAACGTGAGCAAAGAAAAAACACAAGTACATTCACTGGTCGAAAAAAATGGACTTCAATTGAATTAAAAAGCGAACCCTATCCACGAGAAGCTTATGTATCCTCTCTGAACACCTGGCCACGGGCACTAACTTTATTATATATTATTAAAAAAAAAATATTTTTTGAATCTCATATCTTTCTTTAAGGTGCGATCACACCGGAACCTGACTTGACTTGAGTTGAGTCGGTGGCGGACCCAACCTATGTATTTCTATGGAGGTGCACACACTGCCGCCGAAACGGAGTTGAGCGGAGCTACGTCACGATACGGACTCTGGTGGCTAACCAATTTTGTTGGATCGGGACCTGACTCCGGCTGGCTGAGAAGCCAACATGGCCGACTTTTTCAATCAGCTGTTTGATCGGTTCCTTAATAAATACATTTTTGGCAATATAAGGCTTTATTTAAGTAATTATAGTACAAATAAATAATAATATTGAGATAACTTCTATTTTTTATTAAAAATTGCAGGAAATATATGTTAAGTCAAAACAAAGAGATTCGAAATTTTTTAAATTAATAAGATATTATTTTTTAAATAGTCAATTAAGAAATATTTTTACTTAAAATTTAGTAAAAATATTTCTTGATATAACGATAATTAGTTTTATTAAGTTTATTTAGAAATAAATTGCTGGGAAGAAAAATAGTATCATTCAAGTAAAAAGCATTGTTTACTCCTCGAATACTTATATACCAAATATCAGAGAAGTAAGATTACGTCACTCCAGTCAAGTTTTAGGTGTGACCCCCTCAATTCGGATTCGGTTAGAACTCCAGTCAGTAAACACAAGTCAGGTCCCGGTGTGATCGCACCTTTATACTTGTAAAAGAACAAGAGGTCCATTTTTTCGTCCAGTGAGTGTACTTGTGTTTTTCTTTGCTCACGTTTTTGTTCATAATTTTGTTAATAATTAGCAGATTTTATGAATGAATGATTTTTTGAAAGCCAAAGAACTATAGAATATCGTACATATATGTGTTTTGCATTCAGGGGTATCTAAAATTGTATTAGGGGTGACCAAAGCAAAAAAATCTTGAAAATTTCGATTTTTTGAAACTTTAAGCCGTTTGCGGCACGTCTAAATGACCTCCGATTGGGATGAAACTTAAAATTTATATGTATTCTAACTATCTGCATATTTTTACGGGGTGCGGCGTTAAAAATAATTTGAACATTCTAAATAAAAGCCTTTTAGAGCCCATTTTCGACCAAAATCTATTTTGCTCTATATCTCTAAAACTGTGCCTGATGGAAAAATTCTAACTACATATCTGAATTCAGGGTGAAAAATACTTCTAGAATTTCATATCTTCATTCTTGTGAAAGAAAAAAAAGTTCATTTTGTCGACTAGTGTAATTTATTCCCAAGTTATCGTTTAAAGAAAGAATAAAAAAAAACATAAAAATCTGGTGTGACCACACATCATTCAACTTTCCCTATTTTTCGATTTTGTCACATCAGATTTGCAAAAACTTTCTTCATTAGTTTGGCCAACATGAAGTCACATTGCCACATTAAGATTTTTTGTGAACCCGCATCCTATAATGGGTATCTGACGTCATGTTGGCCGAAATACTACTAATAAGGAATCACTTTTTAAAACTGACTCTCAGCATTAGCTCACCTATTATCATTTTATATATTAAAGGCTAAACAATAGTCTATCAAAATAAATTACTCCATTATTTAAAGAATAGATTTGTTATTTTTTTCTTGTAAACAATTAAAAAAATATTTATTTATATTATTCCTTCTAAGATTCAGTGGTTCGCTTCTCGCTCTAACCTATAAATTTATCAAAAATTCCGCATTGGTAGAATTCTATTTTGAAAAGTTCCCACAGATGTTATATTATTATAAATAAAAATTCCGGTAAACTGTGGTTTATTTTGTTTAATTCTAAGATGTTCATTTTTTCGGAATCAAACTCGTAAAGCGAAACATTCGTTACTAATTAGACAGACTTTTTTTTGACGAGTCCGCGTTTTGTACTCGTTATGCAAAAAGTCGCTCGTTAAGCGAGTCATTCTTTTACAATTTATTTTGCTCGTTATGTGAATTACTCGTTATGAGAGGTGCTCGTTAAGCGAGGTTCTACTGTACCCTCATAAAATCTCTTATTGATTTGATTGTATTTATTTCCTTGCTGCTTCTTTTCAACTGATGAAACAAATTTCATATTTACTTCCTTATATTAATATTTATTTTATATCCTATCTATAGCTCTATTGTTTAAATTAAAAAAACAAGTCGAAAATATATTTTTTCTCCCAATTTCTTTAGGCCTCCGCTGTTTTTTTATCCCTCATGCAGAGAATTTAAGCAAATCCGAGGAGGCCTTGACCTGACCATATTCTTAGTTAAGATTATAAAAATAAGTATAAGAATAGAAATCTAGGCGTCACACACATATTCGTTTAATGACGTCATTTCCGCTTGCTATCAACGTCATTCATCAAAAATTTATTTTTCAAAAATATTATGTATTTTTTTTTTTTAATTTTATAATAATAATTAGACAATTTGTAAAAAAAATCAATCATTCCCTCGTGTAGGAATTTATGCCAAGACTTATTACTTCAAAAAAAAAAAAAAAAAAGAGAGTTGGCATTCATAAATTCTTCTTTATTGTTTCTTTTCAACAAATTAGTAGTTACAACACATGAAAGTGAAGAATGTTTTTAAATGATTAACTGTAGGTTTTGTTAACTGCTGGACAGATTATATTATTTATATTTGTTTTAATTATTTATAGATTGATTACATGCACATAGTGCTTTATCTCTCTTAGAGCCTGTTGCTTCAGTTCTAATTTACTAGCTATCCCTAGGATAAGCTAGTTGACTATAACTTTCAAGTCTTTTCATTTCCAGTTAAGCTAACTAAATAAGAGTCCAGGTCGTAGTTAATTAGCCAAGACACAAAGTTCGGAATACGGCTAACTAAGGGGAGAAATTAGAAACACAAGCCTGTTTTATTTTGTTTTTAGAAATTTTTAGATTGGTGTTAATTATTTTAATTTTTAATATTTATTTTAATTAATTTTAATTTTTAATATTTTATTTTAATTAATTTTAATTTTTAAAATTTTATTTTAATTAATTTTAATTTTTAAAATTTTATTTTAATTAATTTTAATTTTTAAAATTTTATTTTAATTAATTTTAATTTTTAATATTTTATTTTAATTAATTTTAATTTTTAATATTGTATTTTAATTAATTTTAATTTTTAATATTTTATTTTAATTAATTTTAATTTTTAATATTTTATTTTAATTAATTTTAATTTTTAATATTTTATTTTAGTTAAATGCCAACTTTACAAAACTTTCCTTATTTCTCAGATTGCAAATTATATGTTAAAAAACTCATTTTTTTAAATTCGCAGGATGTTTTTGTTTATTATATCGATGATTTGCTGTTGTTTAAGTTTTGTAGTTAACTATAACTGAAGCAACCGGCCTTTAGTGAACAAGGCACCGTTATTTTTAACGACCTCCGTTCGATACTGTATATTTCTGTACATTGCAAAAAATTTTTGACATTTTGATTTCAGATTGTTTTAGAATATAAAAAAATTAAGTGGAAATCTTGCTACGACCACAAGCTCTTAAATAAGAGAACGCTATGAGTTGTTTTTTAAAATATACCTATACTTATTTAGATTATTTTCCATAGATGGATGGTCGTTTCATCCAGAAACACAATCTTATTAAAATTTGCTAATAAATATGTTTCATTCTGAGTTTATTTTAAAACGTGTTTAAAAAGAATTCTCTTCTGAAAAGTAACTTGATTTGCCTAATTTTAAGGAAAATCGAATATCAAAGTCATTTTATCATTCTGTTATTCAGAAACTCACATCTGGGGAATACGTGGATGATGAACACGAATTACCCAAAGAGAGACTGACATATTCTATTCTCTGCATGTTTTTTCCTTCCCTTGGCTTGTTCCTCATTTTTCCTCATAAGGGATAGGCCAGGACAAATTATTTGGTAAATTACTTGCCAATATTTCTTAGTCTCTTTATCATAAATTAAACATACTTGAATTTATAAACTCTTTTCTAGCAAATGGGGGGAGATTCAGAAAAGATGAGATTACCTTATCGTTAAATTCTAAGAAAATCTTGCGTCATTTATCTATAGTGTCTCTCTTACGGTGTGTAGGTGTCCTATGCCTAGGCACTTGCACTCAACCGATCATCAGAGACATCATCAATATGATGACATAGAGAAGAATGTTAATAGGCCTATATTAACAATAAAATGAAGAAAATTCTTCATTAGAGAAATAAATAAACATTCGCTAATCTGATTTTTAATTAAAATAAGAAAATTCTTATATCTTATGACGTTTTCTAATTTATAACAATTCACTTCTTGAGAAACTGAAGAAATAAAACAGGGAAACTGTTTTAGCAAATTTGAATTTCAGGTTCCGCGGGAACAAGAAAAAGGTGACTGTCGACATGACTAGACTTAACCTATTTATATCCTAAAAACAATTTAATAATTCAAATAATCACTAGATGGTACGCACTAAAACAGATCTGACCAATTTAAAATCGTGAAAGTGAATTTTTCATAGAAAATATCGCTTCTCTTGTGTAGTCTGAATACATAATGATGTTTTTACTTTCTCTTACCTATATGTATATATATAGAGAGAGAGAAAGTATTGAATTCATGTCAAAAATTCGATGTCGAGATTTTGATGGATATAACACTAGCGGTCCCAGGGGGGCCCAGAGGGGCCCGGGCCCCCCCATTGGACCGACAAAAATTCAAAAGTTTTATTTAATATTTTAAAACTAAACAAAAAATTATAAATTTGCCAGAATAGATAGCTAAAAACGCAGATTTTAGTGCCTAATTTTCAAAATTTTTCCAAGCCCCCTAGACCTCTGGAAGTAGTCTGTCCGGATCTGGCCTCAATAAATCATGGTAACCCTAGGTATGATTACACTGTGCTACAAAATGAAACTTTTTCTGGCCCCGAGAAAATTCCTTCAGATTCTTAAGTAAAATGACCTCCTGAATCCAAATATGACCTTCGTTTCCCCCAGCACGTACCGTTTTCGGGGGGTAGCCCCCTACTTATTTCCACCCCTTTTCGTTAATTATAGGGCCACGAAAAAAATTTGGAGGGATGAAAAGGAATATTTTAGCCTTAACATTTCTTCAGAAGGTCTAGAGAAGTGAAAAGTTAAAAAACATTAACATTTGGATCAAGGGGGGGATGTGGGGGAGGATTTTGTCCCTTAAAATGCAAAAAAATCATTAAAAATGATCAATTTTTTCTGATTTTTCACAATTTTTTCACTGATTTTCTACATATTCAGGCGGACAGACCCACCTCACCCTTCCTTAAACATCCCTCAACTAAAAAAAAATATATAGGATAAAGCAGGTGTGGGGTGTGAGCGATTCCGAAGCCCTTGCAAGAAGAATTTTTTTCAAACTTGGACAAGAAATAATTTCTACCCCTTTAGATAAAATATGGCAATATTGAAGGACTTAGAAGAATCCGTAAATATAACTTTAAATTTGTGGAGATCAGCCCAAAAAAAAGTTATAGGCTCATATTTGCCAATTTGACCAACTGAGCTGTGAATCTACCATCTTCTTGCAAGCGCTTCGGAATCGCTCACACCCCACCCGCTTTGTCTTATATATTTTTTTTTAGTTGAGGGATGTTTAAGGAAGGGTGAGGTGGGTCTGTCCGCTGGAATATGTAGAAAATCAGTGAAAAAATTGTGAAAAAATCGATCATTTGAAAATGATTTTGATGATTATTTTTAATGATTTTTTTGCATTTTAAGCGACAAAATCCTCCCCCACATCCCCCCCTTGGATCCAAATGTTAATGTTTTTTAACTTTTCACTTCTCTAGACCTTCTGAAGAAATGTTAAGGCTAAAATATTCCTTTTCATCCCTCCAAATTTTTTCGTGGCCCTATAATTAACGAAAAGGGGTGGAAATAAGTAGAGGGCTCCCCCCCCCGAAAACGGTACGTGGTGAAGGAAAACGGAGGTCATATTTGGATTCAGGAGATCATTTGACTTAAGAATCTGAAGGAATTTTCTCGGGGCTTTTTTTCTTGTAGCACAGTGTTATTAATCATGATATTTCAGTAAACTTGGTAATTTTTTTACAATTGATCAATTTTTGACTTGCTCATGTTTTCGTGTATGTTAACGGTTACAGAAATATAGCTCTACATTGTTTAAGGGTTAAAAGGTGGCTATTAAAACTTTTTGAAGATGGCTACTAAGCGAGAGTGACGTATCATTTTGATATTATTCAAATTAGGCAATACAATTGTTTAAATGATTTTCGGACAATTTTCTTTTTTTTAATTTCATTTAAGATCTTTTTCGGCATCGAAGGCCATTGATTTCAATTGGATTGGTAGCCGATCTAATTGAAATAAATTGTCGCATGAGACGGGATGCGAACCCGCGGTACAAATGGCCAGCACGCTACCTATTACACCAAGGCCCGAGGGCATCTTCGGTACTCAATGACGAGCGAAATATGTTCTGACACGAGTCTTCAAAATTGTACCGTTTTGTTTTAGCATATTATAAAATTTGTAAACGAATACAGTTCTTTATCACTAGAGACCGGACAAAAAAGCATAAAAAATGGAAAAAAAGTGCTTAAAAAAGCATAAAAAACTTGAATAATAAGTTGTTAAATAAGCATAAAAGTTGAAAAAAAGCATCTCATAAGCAATTTTTACTCATATTAATGGCGTATACAATTTTTTTTTTTTTTTTTGGGCCCCCCCTTATACACGTCCCTGGTGTATGCGTGTGTGAATGGGAAAAAAGTGTTTTTTAATAAAAAAAAAAAAAATTATAAATATTCGTAAAATAAGTTCAAATAAGCACGAAAGGGAAAAAAAGCATGAAAACTCAAAAAAAGCATAAAAAATGCAATCTCAATGCACTTAGTTTTCCTAATTCGTATAGAAATTAAATATCTAATGGTTGCTTATAAAATTCAGCAATAAGCATTTTGCTTAAAATCCAGTCTCTATTTATCAATGTTAATTTGAATCCGGAACTAAATAAATATCACCCCTATTACCCACTACTCTTCTGGTGTGCGTCACCCTCTTCACCTTCTCTACATAAATTTTGGACCATTGGCTAACAATCCCGGTGAAATAAATAGAGACGGGGTTTAAATGGCTTTCGCTGCAAAAAAAGTTAAATGAATAAAAAAAAAAAAAAAAAAAAATTTGGGCCCCCCTTGACCAAATCTGGGACCCCACTGGATATACACGTTTTGAGGTCCCCTGATCCAAAAAAAAAGTGGTTTTCGCGAGATGGTCAGTCTGTGAACAAAATAACTCAAGAATGAAAAGAGCTACTAGGATGAAATTTTATATTTATTTTAGGCACCCCTATGTGACACGAAGCTTTTGAACAAAATCGACCAAAGAGTATTAGTACTTTACTGATGTAGTTTTTCAGTTTTTTTCGATTTTCTCAAATTTGCTTCAACGATTTTGATTAAAATTCAAAAAATCAATTATTTTTTTAGATTCTTTAAAATGTATATTCTCATTTTGACATTGAAATCTATACCTCTGTCTTTGTGTTTGCTCAGGGGCCCACATTTTGTGGGTACGTGGATAGCGACCACGAGCTACCCGAGCTGGGGCAGGCAGGCAGTCCTTCAGTTCTTTGTATGCCCGTCTCTTCCTTCCTCTTTTCAACAGGCGTCAGACCTTACGACGGGCCGGCCTGTTCTATTTCTTCCAGTCGCAAAAACGCATGATAGGGTTGGAGGGAAATAGTGAGATCTGCCGACCCCGCATCGCGGGAAAAAGGCGAGGACAGAAGAAGGTCTGTCTGTGTGTGGATCTATGTTCAATTTTAAGCATGAATATATCTCAACACAAAAAAATCGGGTGTGAACAGCACGGTGCACAACTTTCTCTTACCGAAGGGTAAGAGAAAGTTGTGTGCTGTACGCCAGTCACACCAGATTTTTTTTAAATTTATATTTGATTACCCGGACGATCCTTGGTCTGAATTAGACCAGATATGGGAGTTTTTATATAAACCTTAAATAAAATTATTATAGGCCCTATTAAGTATAATAAATTATATCATAGGGCCTATGTTAATATATGTTTTCATAATATGAATAATATAGGCCTATATTTTTTAATTCAAATTTTATAGCCACTATTAATAAAATAATATTTAAATTATTTATTAGAATAAAAATATTTTTAAAATATTGCAAATTAATTGGTACTGATTTTTTAATTAAAATTTGAATTTGACTTCTTGCTTCACCGATGATGATGTCATCAGTCAATGAGCCTTCTGAGCCTTCTCGAGTTAGTCTCTTTGACCGGTGCTGTCAAGTTAATATGCAACGTTCATTTGTGTGTGCTAAATAAAGTTTTATTTTATATTTAGTGATTTTTTATTAAGTGTTACAGTGTTTTTTAATATTAAATCATCTATTATTATAAAAAGGTAATTATGAAATTTAAATTATTCTTATTATTATTAAAAGAAAGCAATTTTTCATTTCAATGTTCATTTGAATGCTTTTTCATATGAACACATAATATAAATAGATCTGGTTTAAAAATATTTTTTATCTATTTAAATTATTTATACTAATCTATTTATTTTTTTAATAGGTGCCAGTGGATAAAATACAACTACAAGTTCATTATAACCTATACAATAGAAAACCTGACAGCTTGTGAGTATAGTTCAAAAATATTTATTAAAAATTTATTTTGACTTTAATAAACCGAAGGAAAACCTTCAAAGTACAGTATTAAATGTCAAAGTCTTTTGGGTATGATTATTGAATTACATTTATAGTTGAAATTAATTTATAATTATTTTTAATTCTACAAAATGAATTTTATAATATTTATTTGATCCCCAACTCGGGAGCTTCTATTCAATAGATTCCATCTTATCTTATTATTTGTAAATTCTTTGCATTTTTTAAATGTATTTAATAAATTGGTTACGGTATTGTTTGATTCAGGCCTTTTGACAACTTGAAAACTTGATTTTATTTTTTGTTCCATTTATCTATTACTCTATATATATTTATCAGCTCCTCTATATTAATACACTGAATCCTCAATCTTGAAGCTCCACTGATCCATTCGTTTTCTATTATCTTTCAAATTCAATTTGAATTTTCAATTTTCTTTCCTCTACAATTGTTTTAGACTTGTCTTATTAACAAATAAATAAATGCGAATAATCTGCTTTTCCTCTGTGATAACTTATTAATATCTGATAAAGTAATTAATTTAATTTAATGTGTGTAGGCTTTTTTGCAGTGAGTGCCTAAAGTTAAGTTCCATCCATTTCCACATGTGATTATTTCATTGTTTTTTTTTTTTTTTTTTTTAATGGAAATTTCGTTGGTCAAAATCTTGGAAATTTTCCAATCAAAAATTCGACTATCTTTTATAAAACAATGAAATTATCACATGGAGAAAAACAGATGAGTTTAACTTTGGCATTCACTATACAAAAATATAATTTATCATACAATTAAATTTTTCTTTAAAGGCTGACAGACTTTCTTAACATGGGCGTATCCAGGGGGTGGGGGAGAGGGGTCCAAGGTAGTTCCAAAGTTAAAAGGAAATAAAAAAACAATAATAAATACTGTAAAACTAAAAAAAAAACTTGAAAATTCTGCCATATATGAAAATTAGAGTTAATAAATCTTATTCCTTCTTTTTTATTGTGTACTATTTCATGCCAATCATGGACCCCTCCCCCTGCTCCATTTTAGAGGTTGAATTTAAGAAGTTGCCCTCTTTCAATTTTAAGTTGGACACGCTCATACTATTTAACTCTTCTTATATTTTTAGTCTGATCCTGGAAAAATATTTTAAGGAATCCTCACATAATTCTTTTTTTTTTATAAAAGAGGTTTTATAAAGCTACACTTAAAAAATAAATGCAGACTGGATTTTTTACCTAGTTGATCATCAAAATATCTATTCAAATCTTAAGAATCGTGCTTTTGATCAATAAATAAAAAAAATATTGTGTAATTTTTTACTTTCTCTTACCTATGTATATATGTAATATGGCATATAAATTGTGAGAAAGTATTGGATTCATGTCAAAAAATTCGATGTCGAGATTTTGATGGATATACACGTTTTGAGGTCTCCTGAATCCAAAAAAAGTGGTTTTCGTGACATGGTCTGTCAGTCTGTGAACAAAATAACTCAAGAATGAAATGAGCTACTAGGATGAAATTTTATATTTATTTTAGGCACCCCTATGTGACACGAAGCTTTTGAACAAAATCGATCAAAGAGTATTAGTACTTTACTGATGTAGTTTTTCAGTTTTTTTTCGATTTTCTCAAATTTGCTCCAACGATTTTGATAAAAATTCAAAAATCAATTATTTTTTTAGATTCTTTAAAATGTATATTCTCATTTTGACATTGAAATCTATACCTCTGCCTCCTTTGCACCTAAAAATTCATTATTTTGGGCAAATTTTGTTAGAAAAAAAAAAATTTTTCTTTAAATATAGAAAAATTTTTACCAAGGAAAAATAATTCTTATCTAAAACATTTATAAATTTTATTTGAAAGTTCCCTCTCCTGAAATTTGTTATCTTGAGGAGAAGATTCTTAAAAAAAAAAAAAAAATTAGGAAGAGAAATGGAAGTTGAGTTCAAGAAAGAAAGCAGGTCGTTGCTCTTAAGTTAAGAAATAAAAATCTCTCTAATCAGAAAAAAAAATTTCCTAGTATCAACTAACCGATTAAAATATTCAAAGATTATTTTTGACTAACTAGGACAATTGACGGTTTATGCGGAATTGATATTTATCTTCAAAGAGAGTACAAAGGGATGTTATGTAGCTAGTTTACCGTAATTAGATAAAACATTTTTTCTATCATTGAAGGTTGTTCTAATTTTTTTTCTTTTTAATAATAATGGTCCTTAAGGATGATTGGCTAATTGTCACTCGTCCATGAAGGCCTGTCTCTCTCTGCATCTGACAGTTCTAATTACAACGGGATTATTATTATTATTATTTTTTTTTTGAGAAGATATCACTGCATCAAAAGGGCGCTTTATATTCTCAATTAAGATTTTTGGATTTTCAAAAATTTTAATCATCAATTCACCTTGAAATTTATTGATTAGTTATTTTGTTGTATAAGTAATTTGATTAAATTGAAGAATTTGACCAGATAACAAATTGATTTCAAAGAATCTAAAAAAAAAAGAAGCGGTTATATCTGATATATTTGCAGTTATTTAAAATTTTACACCATTTCATTGTCAGATATGTAGGGGTCGGGCGCAAATAATGCTAACCCACAAATATAAAGTTCTGCGATAGGCCCATTTCAATTTTAAACTTTGGAAACAAACAAAAGACCTCGCTCAGGGGCCCACACCTTGTGGGTACGTGTATGGCGACCACGAGCTGCCCGAGCTGAGACAGGCAGTCCTTCAGTGCTTTGTATGCCTGTCTCTTCCTTCCTCCTTTCAACAGGCGTCAGACCGTGCGACGGGCCGGCCTGTCCTATTTCTTCCGTTTGCAAAAACGTATGATAGGGTTGGAGGGAGAAAGTGAGGTCCGCCGACCCCGCATCGCAGGAATAAGACGAGTACAGAAGAAGAAGGAAACAAACAAAAGACCAATAGGAAGTTTTTTGTTCTCTACTGTCAGAGCACTCTAATGGCAATATACATGAGAAACAAATTGTAACAACTAGTAAAGACGTTTTCTCAATTGATGGCGCTGAAAAGTCGAGTTTGTCATAATTGTAGGCTAACACCTAAATGCAACCGACTCCTTCATATAAGCAAAAATCCGTGTAGTTCGATTCCCCTTAAAAATCTTAAAGATCTTTAAGTCTCTAAGTTGAATCATCATCCACTGTTTTCTTCTTAATCATTAGTGTCAGATCAGAGTTGACACATTGGAGTAAGTTCCCCCCCCCCCCCCCCAAGAACAAGTTGGGTAATTTTTTGCTATTAGGTGGATTTGAACCTGAGTTGTTTTCAACTATTTTATTCCCTTGGTTATTCAACTTCATATCTTAAAATAAATTCAGGGAGATAATTTATAAAATTGTCGACTTTTCGATCGCCTTTTATTGTAGTTTCCAGGGAATATCTAGATTTTTTTCTCTTTATTTTCGACTGTGATATGGAGTCATTCATCTATTTCGGTCTCTGAGATATCTTCGTCTCTAAACAGTGGTGCAACCAGGAGGTTAAACCCACTCAGAAAAATAGCCTTTAAGACATGACTTTATTATGATCTTTTCATTTAAAAAAAAATATTTATTTGCTTCTGTTTTAAATAAAATTCCCTAGGGAGAAAATCCTGGTTGCGCCCGTCTCTAAATAATTTTACACACTGAAGAGTGGGCACTCTTCCTTGTTTCCCCGAGGCGAAATGAAATTAATTTAGCGTGCCCCCATCCAGAAAATTTTTTCCTTCCCGGAAGTTTTTCCGCTCTGCGGAAATGTTTTTCTCATTGCGTGAAAATCCTTTTACCTTTTTTTCCCTAAGAAGACGAAATTTTTTCCGCCATCCGCAAATATTTTTTTTACTTGCGTCTAAATCATTTTACCTTTTTTTTTTAGGAGGACGAAATTTTTGCCTCCCTTGGAAAAATTGCATCCCTTAGGCGTTCTCGCGGCACCCAAGGGTGATTAAAAATTTAGTACAAAAATAGTAATTTCTCTATTTGTACTAATTCCTTATTTCGACAAATGAAAGAATAGATTAAATGAAATAGATAATTTTCCTCAGTCCAAAGTGCAAAGTTCTTTTCTTTTAGTTGAACTTGGTTCAAGGATGAAAAACATTTTCTAATTTACATATACAAAATAAGACAGACTGCTTGGGATTTTTAATTACTACCCCTCTTTATTTATTATTTAAAAAGAAAAAATAATATTAGCGTTCTTTCTTAGCCTTTTATTTTTTTTAAACTTATTTATTAAATTCACCTTGTCGTCAAAAGAATTTCGGGATCAGAGTATTTTTCCTGGACTCTCCATAACGTCCTTTATAAGACTGCAAAATTTCGTTTCAAAATTCTAACGGGAAGTTGGCCAAACAGAGCGTGACAGACGGACAGACAGACAGACAATCCGCTATTATTATATATAGAAATTTGTCAGTATGTTTATTTGTTGGTAGGCCAACGTCTCATGAAATCGAACCATGGATCTCCAGCTCTTCCAAATAAGATCAATGTCCCAGAAAGGCTAGAGATCCTGAGTTCGATTTCCGGGGGCCATGGGGAGTTGGCTCATCAACATATAAACATACTCACAAATTTGTTAAATAATCTATGATTTTAACGTTAATTTCAAAATAATTATTTAATGCAAATCGTCTTGTGTAGGTAGCTACTACGTGCAATAAAAATAAAAATAGGTTAGCCAAGTTAAAGAAGAGAGTGAAAGAGAAAGAAAGAATCGGGGGAAAGTGCGCAATAGAAGATAGTAGTGTGAATTATAAACTAAATCGGCGTGGAGGAGGGGAGGGGGGAGTTGGTGGGGAAGGTGCACTTTTCATCATCGTAAAAAACTGGGTCAAGGATAAAACGAGCTAGGGATATCTAAGTTTATGCATACGAACGATTCGAGGTCGCAAGTTCTTCGAGGCTGTCCTAAACGATCCCTCGTCAAGGCAAAATCCTTCGACATGCAGATAAATAAATAATTATAATCCTTTCAAGATAAAGCATTACGAATATCAAACATGAAATGACATTCATTAATTATAATAACATCATAATTAAAGATTTGTTTGCATTTAGGGCGATAAACTTCAATTAAAAGAAAAATCTACTGAACTACTGTACTCCCTCCCTTCCGTGGCTGAGAGGTTAGAGGTATTGACAAATATCAATGTTGATAAGAGGAGTTGTATTGTACCCCAAATGATGAATATTTACTACAAACTATACTAAAATTGTTCAGTCGTTTAAATTAGTGAAAATAATTCACACTTTGTAAACTAAAACTTTAGAAATATAAATAAAATTTGATTGTAGATGGCCGTAAAGAACTAATCCTTATTTCTAGTTCCTTTTTTTCAACCTCTTCTATGCTAGAGAGGATGTTGGGCCCCCTCCTCAAGGGGGACTGCCTCAGCCCTTTCCTTTCTAAGGGTGCGATTATGTTGGATCTGCGATAAGAGATAAGAGCGTCGATAAGAGCATAGCAAAGAAATAGAAACATTCTTTTGAATAGAGCTGTTTATATTGGAGCTGCGCTGAGAATCGTTCTTTGATCCCGATTCATTTTCTTTGCTCTTATCGACGCTCTTATAGCTTATCGCAGCTCCAACATAATCGCACCTTAAGAATGCATTAAGCGATAATTTCCTACAATACTTTGCATTTTAATAAAATAAACAATCACAAATAATTGATGATAAATCAATAGAAATAAATTTAAAAGGACAGTGGGGCAGAATCTAAAAAAACTGGCAGAAATTCAACTTATGAATGGCATCAAGAAATCGCAAAAAATTCAGATTTCATTTTTTGAATTCTGCCAGTTTTTTTTAGATTCTTTCCCACTGTGTGACGGTCCTTAAAAAAATTTTTAATTAAATAATTATTTAATAAATTTGTGAGTATTCTGTTTATTTGTTGGTAGGCTAAACGCCCCATTGAATCGAACCCAGGGAATCCCGATTTTCCAACCACAACGATGCCTCGGAAAGGCTGGAGATCCTGAGTTCAATTTCCGGGAGTCTTAAGGCGGTTGGCCCACTAACAAATAAACATACAAATTTGTTAAATAATCTGACTTGTCAAATCTGAATCGAGGATACCAAATGATTAAAATAAATGTGCTGGATAATTTGCATCGTAATAATTATATTTCTGTATTATTTTATATGGCGTAAAATGCCGAAAATATTAAAAAAAAAAACACACAATTGCTGTAAAAATAATGTCTTTTATTTTAAGTTTTAAGCTGAAATTATTATTATCATGAATATAATAAGTAGTCATATCTTCTGATTGGTCTCACTCAAATCTAAATGGCCTCCAATGGCGTAAAAAAAACCTTAAATAAGAAAAACAGTATTTTTTTTTTAATAAAAAGTTCGCGTATTATATTTTATTTTCTTTTTCACTGGAAGCTTTTATTTTTAAAAGGTATAAAATATAAATCATATGTGTGCATTGATTCGGACCAGTGGCATATCAGGCTTTGAAAGATGGAAGTGACAGCTCTTGAGAGTTCTCAGCAGATTATTTTTTTTTCAATCTTTATTTCTTTCACGTCTAAATAAAACAAAAATTTCATCCGATTGATTTTTATAAGGATCTATTTATTTATTTTTTTTTAATCATCCCATTTAGATTGTTTGAGTATTATATTTGATGATAGAAAGAATTCGGTTCATTGGATTTTGGTAAAAATAATTATTCTGGAGAACTAAATTACACGGAATTTTTGTTATTTCCATGTTTTTTCGGGGGCTAACCTGAATTTGAGGTTTGCTAACTGTTTCAACATTGTAGAAGTTAAAAATATCTTCTTTTTTTGGCACTTTTTTGCTTATAAGTCGATTACTGTCAACTTTTCATAAATAATATCTCTATTAAAAAAAAGAAAGTATATTTTTGTTAGAGATTTCCTTGTGTATTTTCTGCGTCGAACCATTCAGGTTGAAAATATTATTTCGTATTTCGGCTATCTCCTCAAAAACTAAAAAATCTGGTGTGACTGGTCGCACAGCACACAACTTTCTCGTACCTTCTGTAATCGAAAGTTGTGTAGTGTGCTTGTCACACCGGATTTTTTTTGTGACGGATATATTTAGTTTCCCAAAGCACCTTAGTTCCAAACTTGCATTTTAAATGTTGACTATTTGAAATAAACTATGGTTATTTTTCAAAATTTTAATCTCATATTTTATTATTTTATACACTAGAAAAACTCCTAAATAAATATAAAATTTCATAAGAATCGGAAAATTTTTTTTAAATGTGTATAAAGTTCCAAAGACCCCCTTTGAATGGAAATTTACGTGCAAATCCCCGAAGGGTGGAAGGAAAATGAATTTGAAAGATCCAAAATACATCAGTAAAGTGTACTTCAAACAATTTTCAAGGCAAAATCAGAATATACATTTTAAAGAGGATCTAAAAAATAATTAATTTATGAATTTTAATCAAAATCGTGAGAGCCGATTTTGAGGAATTCGAAAAAAACTGAAAAAGTACTTCAGTAAAGTACTAGTACTTTTTGGCCGATTTTGTTCAAAGTCTTATTTTGAGTTTGTGGGAAGATACCTAACTTAAATATAATATTTCAATCCCGTGGCAGGCTCAATTCCGTCATGCTTAATCAATTTGCGGAATCCACTTTTTTGGACTCAGGGGACCTCAAAACGCCATCAAAATATCAATATCGAATTTTTGACATGATCGTAATACTTTCTATATATTACATATATATAAGAATAAGTAAAAAATCAAGACTATTTATAAATGAAATAAATAGGGACTGGTCTAAATGGCCTCGGATGCCGAAAAAGACTTTAAATAAATTAAATACGGACTATTATTTTTTTCTCTCTATAGTGGCCTTATTTGAGAAGGGTATTTATTTTTCTTTATATACCATTCTTGTTTATTTTAATTGAAATAGAAAACTTCTGACTCCTACCACAAGAGGCGAGTACTTTACCCCGGAAGCGAAAGAATTTTCAACTTTTTCCATCCTAAAGTGGCATTCAATAATTTTATGGCATGAAATTTTCATTTTCAATAATTTTTTTGTTTATAATTAAATATGTAAATAATAGTTTTTATGAATATGGTCGGCCCCAGATGTTTATTATTTTTTTTTAAGTATAAACTATTCCGAGTAGTGGTTTAAGAGATGTCAGAGAAAGGCACGAAATGAGTCATGGTATGGTAGTTGGTAAGCAAATAATTTCACACGTGTGTTTTGCTTGCTCTTCTCTCCTACTCACATGTTTGGATACAGACAATTTTCAAAACCATTTGCTAGTCTCCGGGAATTCTCCTAAATGTATTTTCTTCTCTCCTATTATAGAAGAAATCACACTTAGCGATTATTAATTAAAATAATTATTTTTTTATTATTTTAACTATGTTCTTTGAAATAGTATGAGAAATCATAAACACTTCCATATGGATTTTAAATATAAATTTTCCTTTTATGGAAAGTGTAGGATTCAAAATTAGCGATATTTTTTTTCCTTTTCAATGGATGGAACCGATTAAAATAAAAATACACGGTTAAAAATTCTAAAAATATTTATCATGCTGAAGATAATCATGACTGTGAGTTTAAAACTCAAGCTAATTTCAAAAAACTTTAAATATATTGTCAGGAACTGACTCTAGAGCAGCGTTTTCCAAAATGGGAGGCGCGGACAGGGGACAAGCCTAAGGGGAGGCGCGATTATTAGCTACAGCAATTTTCTAAATTTTATAAATAATATAATACAGAAGTATGTATTAATAAATTTTTGTGTTTGAATTATTATAGAAAATTGGACGATGGAGGGGAGGCGTCATACAATTAAATATTTTTAAGGGAGGCGTGGTAACTAAGATGGATTCCGGTTTCCTTCATTACTAGACCCTATAAGTTGGATAAATTTCTACCATGAAGTGAATTTGAACCTGAGTTGTCTACAAAGTTCAGAAGCTTGACTGTTTTATCCCCTCAAATAAAAGCTTCATAAAAACAAAACTTCTAGAGGCTGAAGTGGTAGAGTTCTTGTTTCTTGTGCTATCAGGAGTTCCTTTCGCATTTCGTCTCATTTATTGCAATTGAATTGGCCACTAATCAATTGGTCTGAATGACCTCCGATGCCGAAAAAGACCTTAAATTAAAAAAATTTTAAATATAGATAGCGATAGCTGAAGGAATTAAATCTTAGCAAAAATCTTTCTCAAGGGAAATGTCAACTGGGAAATAATTAGCTGCTGCTTATCTGTTCTGCTCTTCTAGATTAAAAGAAAAATGCAATTGAAAAACAAAATTATTTTTAGGTCTCAGCATTAATATTATTATTTTTTTAAATTTGCTTAAGGTCTTTTTCGGTATTTAAACCACGTTCCTATTTATTTCAATTTGATTGGCATCCAATTGAAATTGAAATAAATTTCTCGCCTGGGTTGGGAAACGAACCCTTGAACTAATGATCTCAACAAATTACGTATGTGACCCTAAGTTGTAGTTTATATTTAAATCCGGCACTGCCTAACCCCAATTAACGTTCCTAAGATTTTTACCCAAAAGCATATAAATTTAAATGACTTAAAAAATATAAATTAAAAAAAAAAGGGAATTTTACTATTTTTAGTTTAGAAAAAATTTTTATCTAAAAAAATTGCTGATTAAAAATTTTTTTTAAGTGCTATATTAGGGTATAAAAGTACAGTAAAATTTCCGATTATCTGACATGCCAAATATGGATTTAAGTGGAAAAAAGTGAATTGTAAAATAAAGTGTGAATGATTCGTCGTTTATGACTGAACTAGTTCAATTCCACGAGTGCTAAAAAAGAACGACTTAGAATCTTTTATTAATATCGATATTATTGTGAATTCCTCTTCTGGCATCTGTCTTCCTTTATTTTTTTGAACCAAACAAATGATTCAGACCTTGAAAGAAGAGAACAAGTCGATTGAACTATTTTATTTGAAAGGAAAGAAAATAGACGAGCCGTTCGATCGAATAACCTTCTGATTTGACGGAAGTTGGGAGTAAGGTTTCGAAGGATGCACACACTCGTCTCCGTTTACACCCTGAACACAAGGCTTCTTCGATGAATCAACTTGGTTCGAATCCCGGATGATTCAACCAGTTATAGGTCCAGAGAGCGAGCCTCTTAATTCGCTGGTAGGGAACACGTCATTGCCAAAGGGTTGGATGCATTTTATTAAAAACAAAGAGAGGCAAATTCTATACCCTTTTTTATTCTTTCAGAAAACAAAAGAAGTCCTCGGTGTTGGTCTTGACAGGAACAGATGCAATCAGCACATAACCGACCAAATTCGTATATATAGTTGTTAAATCAAGTTCCAATGCCCCATTAAATATCTATCAATTTCCCAACTCATTGACCGTTGTATCCTTCATTATGCTGATTAGCTCCTCATTTACTAGATTTGTCATACGGTGAAGATAAAGAGTAAAAGTGTATTAGCATACTTAATTATGTTTATTGGAAGAATTTTAGAAGCAAATTAAAAAAAAATGAAAAGAGGTAAACAAGTAAATGAATCAAAGGGAAATGTTGTTATTAAATTATAACTAGCGACGCGGGCCATTTTTTTATTTTATTAGATATCTCCTCAGAAAATGTAACGTAATGAATGAATTGTATGGCAGAGTAAAAAAAAAAAAACTTAAGACTTTCGGCAGCAAATTATTTTATTAAAGCTGTACCAAGCTGAACGTTTCTGTACCTTGTCTAGGCCACTACAGAGCCTTAATCTCTATATATATATGAAGTATATTATAATATCAACGACACACATTCGTTTGAACGCTCATTAACAGGATAACTAAGGAATTTTTTTTTTTTGAATTCAAAAAGCTGCCATGATCTGTGGATGTCGTGATATTTTCATTTATTATCGCCAACCCGTTCTGAAGATGGCCTAGATAAGTGGCCGAAACGTACGGATTTGGATTGCGATAAGTCTTGAATAGCGAAAGTTTTTTTTTAATCCGACTATAAAATTTAACGTATTTTGAAATTTCGAAATACAACTTTTGCGACGTCCTATTTTTTTGTAAAAAAAAAGGCTCTTGTTAAAAAAATACCCAATGTAGTAAAAATTGAATCATTTAAATTGAATTAAAAAATATAAAATAAATAATATAAAAAGGTCTACTGTGCGATCAGTCACACCAGACTTATTTTATTAAAAATTATTTATATTTAATTTTAATTTTCTTGAAAATCCGATGTTTTTTAAATTTTATTAAATTGTAAAGACTTTGGCGCCTTTTTTTTTATTTCGTTTTAAAGGTCTTTTCGATCCCTAGTTGTTTGTAGTCTTATTTATTTGTATCTTTTATATTGTATCCTTATTTGCTTATAGTCATATTTATTTATACTCTTACAAAAATTGTATGAAGGAGGGAGGGCTCTGCCTTTTGCCTAATAAATAAAAAAAAAAAGATCTTTTCGTCATCGGAGACCCTTTAACTAAAAAATATTATACCCGTATTCATAGTCATGTTTCATGCTTGAGGAACAAGGAATCCTTATGCTTATATAAATGTATAGATTTAAGGATTCCTTCTTCCTCAAGGAACGACTATGAATACGGGTATTATAGTCTTTTAAGGGAGACTCTTTTTGCACATAAAATTTTTCTTCCGGGGGGGGGGGGGGGGGAAACTTTCCATACGATAACTTCTAAAAATTCTAATTTAAAAACTCATTTCCGTAAAATTTTTATCTCCTCTAGGTATTCTCCTTTTAAATTCTTATCGATTCCGAGAGATATATAAGCAAGTATTTTCTGGAAAACGTATAGTTCAAAGAAAATAATATTTAAATTGAAAATATCAAACCTCTCAGAAGATATTATGTTTAATGTCCATTCGTCCATGAATATCAACCTCTCAAAATAATAATTTCTTAGATTATTTTTTCTTATTATTTGGTATCATGGTAATGTGATTGAAATATGACTTTTCACTATTTTTTTAAATAGACTGTATTTGTTGAGAATTCATATATTTTCAAAATTTAATACAGTAGTGATATATTTTATACCAAGGGTGTTTAGAAATATCTTATGACTCTAAGGTCACTACTTTAAAACTCTACTTTTAATAAAGTAAATAGTTTTAGTAAAATGCTGATTCAATTGGCATAGAACCAAAATTTTGTTTTATGAACAGGGAAGTGAATTAAAATTTTATTTATTTAAAGAAAAATTATTTTTCAACAAAAAAATATTCTTTGATTTCTAATAAATCAAAAAATTTATTTTTTTATTTTTTTATAAATAAATAAATAAATCATGTACTTAACTATATTAAATAGTTTGATAAATATTTTTAAAATAGTTAAATAAATTTTTTCTTGACCATGGGAAAGAGAATTTATTCATCCTTAACGTTTCGAGATTATTTTCTAACCGCGGGGTTGAATTTAAGGCCATAGCACACGGCCTTGGAAGAATTTTTATAAAAGGCATTGACGCACTCAAATTATAATTATCATAATATTCTTCAAGAACGTCTTTTTATTAATATACTGATATATATAAAAAAAAGCCTTGGATTTGTTTTTTATATCGTTCATGAACTATAAAATAGTTCATTTAAGGACGAGAAAAAATCGTCAACTTTTTTTGGGGTTGGGAGTTTTAATTGAGATCTGAATCAAGACTAGATATTTTAGGGTATAAAATTATATGTAACTTGTAAGTCGGCGTCACAAGTTCATGATGTCTTTGAGAGTGGGGACTTGAGAAAAACCAAAAAAATAAATAAATCATCTTTTTTTAATGTATCTGAAGTGAAAAAGCATCTTTTAAGACAACACTCCTAACGGCTAAGCATTTTGATTGTCTCTTAAAGTTAAGGCTCCACTCTCGAGCACTTATGCGCCGACTGTACATGTATATAAAATAAAATTATAAAATTGTCAATATTCTGTATGATAATTTCGATAAAATTTTTTTTTGAAATTATACAGATTATTATTTTCCGAATATTTCTTCAAGTGAAATAAAAAAAAAAAGAAAGAAATTTTATTTTAACCCCTCCCCCCCCCTCTCTTTCCCCGCGATTGATATTGTAATTTTAGTTTCGGTCCCCTACAGAACCATCATCAAGCCTAAAAATAAGACATTACTAGTCTTTTTTTTATTAAATACAATTTTTAAATAAACTCATCGGGACATTACATTAGAGATTTATATTTGAAGAAAATTTTAAATCTTTCAGAAAGCTCTATTGAGAGTCACGAAAAAAATATTCTGGAATTTAGTGCAAACTAATACATTTATCTCCCCTTTTATATCTACTCTTGAAGGGGAAGTGAATTTGAAATTATAAGTCCACATACCCTCTTTTATAAATTTCTGAAAAAGTCATTAGTTTACGAAGAAAAAAATTTGACTTCGACAGTTGAAATTAATAAATGGGCAACAGCGAGTTGGTTAATTTGGTGGCCTATCTTCCAGGCGTCCATTATATTTTGAAAATTTTCTATTGGTTCTATCCATTTTCTTTCTATTTGATTAGAGGTAAAGACATTATTAATATTTAAATATTATATATAAATCTTCAATCGTGAATAATAAAAAATAAAAAGATATTTAATAAAATAAATCTCTTATTCTGGACCATTCGTAAAATATTGCATAATAAAATAAATAAATAAATTTAAAGAAAAGTGGATGAATTTACTTCTTATTTACAATCCGAAAAAAAATAAAGAACTCTAGAAAATTCTGAAACCCTACAAGCGGATTTCCTTCCTCGGTAAATTGATATTGTCAAGTATAGGCCTATAAATAAAATAGTATTGATTCTCGACTTACACAAAAATCCTTACATAATATCCTTTTTATTAAAAACAAAAATGGATATTTATTTATTTATTTATGAAAATATTAAACATCATCCTTTCACTTATCTATGTCAAGTTTGTATTTTAGAATAATCATGCAATATTTGATTTTTTTTTTTAAACGACATAAAGAGAGATGTTTGTTACTTCAAATATAAAAACTGCATTTTAAAGTATTGTATTTAATTCCTTAACCTTGACCAACTTTTTGAATAAATACAATTTTAATTATTTTTAAGAAGGTATTGTAATTAATGAATACAAAACACGACTTTAACACTCATGTAGATTTATAATTAATTATATTCTCTGTTTAATTGTGGTTTATTTGTTGTCACTTTACTATAGATGTTAGTGTGGTCGTTGCTCAGCTGAACTTAACTCAATTATTCCTCCCAATGCGTCGTTTGTCCGTAATACAAGGGATCTCGACATTTCTAGTAGAACAAGTCAATATCAATTCCCATGACCTACCGTGAATTGAACAATCCTCCTGTTATTTTTCCCAAAGATTTCAATTCAAATCCAAACCTGGACCATATTTGGTTGTGGGCTCTGATTTCAGCCATATTTATATAAATCAATTGGATAGCAAATGTACCTGGACCGTATACCGGTATATAAGCTTAGTAATTAAATATTATAGCATCGTTTGAAAATCTTTTCGGCATTAAGGTGCGCGTCTCGAAAAACCGTTAGATGATTCAGTACCGAGTTACTCAAGGCGGCAAGAGATGGCGTTAGTTTTTCCCATAGGGATACAAGGGATTTATTCCATTTCATTTGAAAGATTCCAGCTAATTAATTAAAGGCAAAAAATTAATTATTTTTTAACACAATGATTACTAATTTAATTATCTATAAGATATAGAGCGAATTTTTTAAAAATATCTTTTATTTAATGCCATTAATCTAAAAAAAAAATTATTTTTTCGAAAATCAAAAAAAGAGCTTCTATAAGTTGTAGATATTTTAAATAGCTTTAATTAAAAAAAAATTTGATGTCGATAGCTTCAAAATTTTGGCCGCTGGAATCTCCCAAAATTAGCACCCCGAGACGCGCTCCTTAAGTGGTAGTCAATTCAATTTTTAAAAGAATTCCAAAAGTGAAAATGGAAGTTACTGCTGGATGTCAGATGTATTATATTTGACAAATCGATCGAAATTTCTTAATGTTTAATTTTACAATAGAAGACTTTTTCTTTTATAAGTAAAGTACTAAAACTTATACTTTTTTTTTGTTTGATATAGGCTTGATGATGACTCTTGGTGGATCGAAACTGTATTGATATGCGCTTACTGTAATCAGTAAATAAAAAATATCTTTAAAAAAATAAAAAGTATTTTCTTACCAATTGTCAGATACATCTGACATTTAGCAGTAACTTCCATTTTCACTTTTGTAATTCTTTTAAAAATTTTTCTCTGGCTGTTTCTACATGATTAATTCTTCAATTTTTCTTGCATAAATCGAGGTGCGAAACAAGAACTCTAGCACTGTGCTACGACTTAAGGGCTTCATACCGAAAACTTAGAATTTTAATTTTTCTCAGGGGGAAATTAATTTTTTTAAAGGTCTTTTTGACATATATTATTATTAAAACAAACCCAATTTGCTCCTCTCTCCCCAGTCCCGATGCCTATATTTATTTTACTAATGGGTCAAACGTCCCCTGGTCATTAGTATGCTTCTATTTACACCAGAACATAAGTATTTTTTCAATAATAATAATAATAATAATAGATTCAAATAAATAATCAAGTCTCGAAAAATATTTTCAATTCTTTGTAGCTTATAAAATCTTTTGGAAATGACTTAAAACAGTGGATCATATAACTAACTCTTATTTATAATGATCTAAACTGAATTGAACTCTGATTGTTACAAAAATAATAATAGAATAAACCTTTCTCGGATTCACAAACATTTTTTTTTTTTTGTTTAAGGTCTTTTTGACTTCTTAAGGTACCGGTATACTGACCATATACCTATTTAGATTTTTGATGGGAATTCTTAAAAAATACACTACAATAGATACAAAATGTAAAAAGAAATATTTGTATGAAAGACAAAATGGTTCTCAGCCAAGTCAAATAAAAAAAATTCTTAGAAAAAATCAAGATAAAAGCCCAAATGTGAAATGGCGCCCCCAAATTTTTACCTGTGGCTTCGGACCGGCTTAAACTCACATTGAGTTATTCATTTTGCACCTGTTCATCTCTGGCTTCGCCCTTCCACTTAATAACCGACCGAATGTCGCAAATCTTCATCACAAAGAAATAAATAATAACCGTCTTTTTACTTTCTCTTACCTCTATATATATGTTAATATATAGAGAGAGAAAGTATTGGTTTCATGTCAAAAATTCGATGTCGAGATTTTGATGGATCTTCACGTTTTGAGGTCTCCTGAATCCAAAAAAGTGGTTTTCGCGACATGGTCTGTCTGTCTGTGTGTCTGTCTGTCTGTGTGTCTGTCTGTCTGTCTGTGAACAAAATATCTCAAGAACGAAAAGAGCTAGGAGGTTGAAATTTTATATTTAAGTTAGGCACCCCCATGGGACGTGACACGAAGCTTTTCAACAAAATCGGCCAAAGAGTACTAGTACTTTACTGATGCAATTTTCCAGTTTTTTCGATTTTCTCAAAATTTGCTCCAACGATTTTTTTTTAAATTCAAAAATCAATTATTTTTTAGGTGCTCTTTCAAATGTATATTCTCATTTTGTGATTGAAATCTTGTGTGCTGTGCGCCAGTCACACCAGATTTTTTCGTATTTTTTTCACTTTCATAATAAATGTTTTATCATTCAAACCTGGAAATGAACCAGTGACCATTAAAAATTGATTCGCTTCCTTGATCTCTGCTCCAAAGGTCATCGGTTAAAATTTGTTATTGATTGTCAATTACTAAACTGCAAGTGTAATTCTATAAACAATTTTTTAAAAAAACGGGGAAAATTTCAGTTAAAATGATTCATCATGCAATGACTAATCCTGCAAGAGTTGATGCACGTGGATCCCTTCAATTGGGATATGAAAAAACAGACGAAATTAATATCATAATAATTTTGCTTTCAAATAGAGTAAATAAAGATAAAGAATTTTATCTCGATATATTATTTGTAGTACGAGTATAAGCCTATATATAAATAAAAAAAAAAAATTAAATTCCTCTTTTTTTATCAGTTGTTATCTTCACGTCTCATAGCGGTTTAGATTTTGAAATGTCAAATATAGAGTACTAAATTTAAAATTGGTACTTGCTATAATGGAGGGGGGACTCGTGCCTCCTGGAGGGAGAATTGTTTAAAATTTGTTTAATATAAATATTTTATATTATCACTTCCGTTTTTCCCAAAATAGTTTATAAAATTAAAAAATAGTTGAGTTTGTTTTTGTTTTTGGCATCTGAGGCCTTTTAGCCCATCGTCTGGTTTTGTTGATTAAGAGTATTTAAAAATTGGAGATTTAGAAGGTATTTTATTTCATTTTAGAGTTAAAAAAAAAATATTGTGAGGCAGTGGCGTTACTTGATTTTTTAGGCCCATCAGCAAATTCTAACAATGGGACCAATTATTATTTCTAAACAATAATAATAATAAAAAAAGTTATTAATTAATTAAATATATGATTTTTCTTTATATAAATAATAAATAAATAAAATTTTTTAAAGGGTTCCCCTAAAACCTGGGGCCGAAAGCGTTGCTTACATTTGCTAACCCTGTAGTCACGCCACTGTTGTGAGGATATTTTATATGCATTTTTTTGAATAAATAATAAATTTTTAAAAATTTATTTCTATAATTTTTTATGGGATAGAAAAAAAAATTTAGTGTTTAGAAATTATATCTATTAAAAAATTTCTCTATTTTTGTTTTCAATAATTTTGGGGCAATTTTGACATTTTAATCAAATGAAATTTTTTGTACTGTTATTTATTATTAGCGATTGCGATTGGGAAAGTTTTTTTATTCATGAACACGCGGAATTGAATTTTTTTTAAATAAATGAATTTTATATTTCTAAATTACCTTGTGACTACTTGGGTTCAGTCCGTATTCGCCTCATAACCACTTGTCAAACGAACGTAAAATTAGCGCACGCGACACGCACGTTTTCTCACAACCACTTAAAAAAACAACACACAGTAAATATGAACTGTACGATCGCCAAAGCGCAACTGAGAGGCACGCGTCTCTTGCATAAACAAAAAGAGACGGAAAATGGATGCCCTCCTTTGAGGGTCACGTGGCTGGTTGGCTCGACCAATCGCCGTCCTCGCGAATTTCTCTTAGTATATGTGTCTAGTGGTTGTATGTGTGACCCGAATGTCCTCTACGAAAAAAAGTGTACAAGTGCCTTTATTAGCTGAGCCAATAAGCTCCGGGGTTAACAGTCGCAAGAAGGCGCGCGTGCGCGTGCGCCACCGAGGTCACGGCACGTGTGACGTCACGAGACGTCGCCGCCGCCGTCGTCGTCGTCGTCGTCGTTGCCGCCGTCAGACCACGTTGCGTTGTTGCTTTACCTACAAGCGCGTGGCTCGATACCCGTCAACATTCGCTACCCGCCAAACTTTAGGGTAGGAATGGTGAACGTTCATTCATGCGCGATGCAAATTGTAGATTTTCTTAAATACAAAATCATTTCTACTCACTACAACGGAAGTAAAACTGAAGTTACAATCCCAGTTAATGCTAATTGAATTGAAAAAATCTGGCGTAACTGGTCGCACAGCACACAACTTTCTCTAACCCTTGGTAAGAGAAAGTTTTGTACTGTACTTGTCACACCAGATTTTTTGTATAGACATATGTTTAGTTTCCGCAGATATATTAGAATTCAAGATGTAAAATGTATAAGTATGGGAAAATATTTATATTTTGTTACCGTGGCAACCATTTCTCCTATTCTTCCTATGAAGTACAAGAGTAAAGTGTGCTTCAAACGACTTTGAGAGCAAAATGAGAATATACATTTGAAAGAGCATCTAAAAAATAATGGATTTTTTTAATCATAATCGTTGGAGCGAATTTTGAGAAAATCGAAAAAAAAAAAAAAAAAAAGCTGAAAAAGTAAAGAGAGTCCCAAAAATAAAATCAAGAGTTGTTTTTACTTTCTCTTATTTTATATATCGCCGCCTGAATCACATAGTGGCGTATCTCAATTTCTATCATTTTTCAGGAGAGCTGTTTATAGTTCGTGTTGTTATGGGTCGTTTTGATAACTTACCTACCCCAACATTAAAATAGCCTCCCTATGGGGAAATAAATGGTGTTTGTCCTTCAGCTATTTTAATGCTGAAGGACAAACACCATGTATTTCCCCATAGGGAAGCTATTTTAATGTTAGGATAGGTAAGTTATCAAAACGACCCATAAGCTTATTAAAATGTTGAGATACGCAAAACCAAAAAACCTATTTTTTTTTTTTGTAATTAAAATTTATTTTTAATATAAAATTTTAAAAATTAATACTTAATATTTTGTTTTATATTTATATTTTGGTAAACAAATACAGAATGCACCTTTAAATTTCCGAAAGAAGGAAAAAATTGTGTGCTGTGCGATTTGTCACACCAGATTACCACTCCCCCCTCAACCCCAGAATCTCCTCTGGATCTAGTCTTTTTCAAATATAAGTTCATCTTTTTCCCTCCGAAAAAAAAAAAAAAAAAAAAAACTATTATTTATACCCCTCTGAATTCTATATTGACCTAATTTCATTTAGACAAGTTCTTTAAAATGACAGAGACAAACAGTTATATTTTCTAAAAGGTCAACAGAATTTTCTTACTGAAATTTTTTTTTATATTATATTTATTTAAAAGGAAAAAGTTTTAAAAAACTCTGCTATGAAATCAATCAAATTTCCTCCCTATTAAATTAAAAGTTTATCCACTGTTTGTACTTTTTATTTTTATTTGAATAGAACTTTTTAAACTTGCTGTTATTCTACAAAAAAAAAAAAAAAAAAAAAAAAAATTAAATATCTTATATATGTCTTCTTATTTTTACAAACTGACCTACCGGTGCTATTACGAATTGGGTTGCCTAAGCATTAGGCGCGCTGCATGTTTAACAGGATTTTCTTAATTGAAAAAAAAACATCTCATGTGATTGAATTACAACTTTCTCTAAAAATTGTGTTTTATACTTTCAAATGAAGCTTCTTTGAAAAATCTTTTTATTTTTCAACATTTTCATAGTCAAAATGATGTCAAACTTGTGGTGCATTAACTACTACAAAATTTGAAGAGTAAAAAAAAAAAAAAACTCTCATGTATAAAATTTAAAGGATTTCAAGTCTTAACAAATAAATAAACACGCAGTCATAATCCAGACTAACGTGATATTATCTGCTGCTTAATTTATTTATTCAATCGTTTGATGAATTTGTTTATATATTCAATGCAAAAAAAAAAAGTTCTAAAAATTCTTTTATTTAATTTTCTATTCGCTACATTTAGAATAAGATGCATAAAGAATAAAGTTACTCTTAGATAATTTTTATGTGAATTATAACTGATTAATTCAGAAATTTGTAATTAAATAATCGTTTGTTTATCAAGCGATGGGAAGTTGTGTGATGTGCTACCCAATCTAATTTTTTTGAATGTTCCTTCCCTTAAGACATTAATATTATCATAAAATTTTCAAGTTATTGAACTTAAAATAATATTTATCATTAAAGTTTAAATTTTTTATCGAAAAAGAAATTCACTCAAGGCAAAAGTTAATTAAAATTTTTAAAATTATATTTTGTAATTACTAACATTTATATATAGTCTAACAATTATATATAGTAAATATTTTAGATAAGACATTTCCGAGATAAAGACAAATTTAATATTCATGTGTTTACTCGATAATTTACTCCGTTCAATTGAAGTTTATTTTCTGTAAAGTTATATATTAAAATAAACCCTCTATATGTATTTAGACAACTTCGGAAGTAATACAAATACAGAACAAATTTTACATTTGAGTCTGCTTAAATACAATCTGAGATTGGGCTTGGAGAAGAAGATTGGTTCCAAATTTTGGAGTCCATGTTGTTGTCCATCCTTGACAGGTTGCGAACCTTTGGTATCAGAAGCCAAAGTTCTACCTCTGAGCCATAGGTCAAACCAAATTTAATTCCATACAATATTACAAAGCACGAGAGATGAACATGTTAATCTCTTTTGAGTTGTAAAAAAAATTAAAATTGCGACCTTAAGACCCTTTTTCCCTTCTCCAAGCTCCATCTTAGATAGTATATAAACAGACTCAAATATAAAATTATTTCAGAATTTATATTACTTCTAAAAATGACACTTATACTCACGGCCGCTTCCTTCCATCGTTGCTCTTCTTGTATTTAAATCCTAAATTGTGAAGTAGCCTCCGAGTGGAACGAACACTTCCTGTGTATCCAATTTTTTCTTGCAGTTGTATTCTGACTTTATCTGCTGTGGGAGACTCTCCACGATCAAAAAATTGTAGAACTGTTCGGCGAGCGACGTCAGCGTCAAAGTCGTTCAGCACGCTTATAGTTTTTTCTCTTTTATACTTTTTTCTGGGTGATTTAAATATTAATTTGTCCGGTGGGGACAATTTTGCTTCTTGATTACACCTCTGCACAGAGCGTAAGCTTACGTCGCACATTTTTGCCGTCAATTCTTGGCATTTTTTAAAGTTGACATTTTCTCGGAATTCGGGATCCGCCAATTTACGCACATAACTCAAAACATTGACAACAATGGACTTTGTCTGACTGTCCAGGTCCTTTTTGCACAGTCCCTCTAATCTCCGTTTTACTGGAGTTTCCGCATTTTTTGATAATTCTACGCGTACCGGTACAGGTTCTGTGAATGAAGTGGAACACCCAGGTTGATTCGATTCACTTGGAGTTTCGGTATTTCCCGGTAATCCTACAGGTACCGGTACAAGTTCAGCCAATGAAGGAAAACACTGCGATTGATCCGAATCACTTTCACTTTCCATGTTCAAAAAACACCACACTTACTTTATTGATAAATCACCACCACTAACTTATACAATAGACGAGCTTTCTTAATGATAGCGACACCTCTACTGAGGGGATGAGGGTCGGAAGATGTCTGGGGTGTTGGTCGCTTTAACAGTGTAGAGGGGAAAGGAGGGGTGGTAGGCTCAACGCATGGACTAGGCAACGCTGCACGCTCAGTGTGGCCAGTTCGTGCGCCGAGGTACCCGATTCTCGACCTTCTCTCGCATCTATGGTCCCATAAGTGGCAACAGCGCAATTCCACTCGCCCGCCCGATTCCGTGGCCGCTAGTATAGTTTAGAAATACGTAAAAAGTGTTGATACAAATAATTAATATATAGAAAATATATTGTGTTTTTATTTTAATTTACTTAATGGAGCTGTACATCGCTTGGTTTTAACAGCTTTTGACCAGTGCCCCTGGTCAAATTCTAAAAAAGTGTTTTTTTTTTTAACCACCCTGCTGGACCGGGAAGCGAATCCTTGACCTTTGGCACCAGAAGCTATTGCTCTACCCTGACTGAGCTCGACTAACACATACTTAAACAGATTTCAAATTACAATATCAAACAAATTTCGTTAAAAATAGTGAATTGTTTTCATATATTTTGAGAAAAAAAATACTCCCTCCCCTTGGCCGAGAGGTTAGAGATACTGACAAATGTCAATATAGATAATCTAGAAGCCAGGGGAATGGGTTCGGACCCCAGGCTGCCCGATGAATTTATTTAAATTATTTGTATGCTAAATAGTATAAATAAATATGCCTGGACCCCAATATATTTCGTAATTAATTTAAATGTCATTTAAAGCTTAAGGGTCGGTTGCTTCACTTCTAACTAACTAGCTATCCCCGGATAAGCTAGTTTGCTATAACTTTCGAGTCTTTTCATATCTAGTTAAGCTAATCATATAATTAAATAAGATCGTATTTAATTAGCCAAGACCCAAAGTTGGCATAAGGCTTAACTAAAGGGTGAATTAAAAAAAAAAAACTTTTTTTTTTTTAAATTTTTGTTAAAAAAATTAATTTTTATCTTTAATAGTTTTCCTTTTATTAAGTTGCACAAAACTTTCCTTATACATCAGATATGTGAAAAAAAACTTGAAAGTTAACGATTTGCTATCTGTCGGATAAGTTTGCTACTTGACTAGAACGGAAGCAACCGGCCCTAAATGGCCTACGATGCCAAAAAAACTTCAAAAAAATTATAGATTTAATAAGATCATTTGACCTTTAATAATATACAGAAAAAGCACTTAAAAGAGAACGAGAGAGAGATTAAATATTTGAAAGATGACCTAATTTCAGACTGTTTGTCTGAATTGAAAAAAAAAAAAAAAAAAATAGAAAACTAGGCCACTCAAGAAGAGCAAAATACTCACCTATTACTATCATGGTCGTAGTGGATGTGCTTATAATTGATGTTTCTAATTTCAAGATATTCGCAATCTTCAGAGAGTACCAGTTTGATGGCAGCCGGACATCCTTGTTTCAAGGAGCTGTTTGAATGCAAACCACACATCACTCTCTTATCAGGATGAACTTAAATGTAGAATAAAAAACGACTTAGCGAAAACATGAATATAAATAAATGATTTATTTTTGAAAGAATTTCACTTGTCATTCCAAAGATAAACATGGAGTTGTAGTTCTAAATAAAATGCAGTAAATGAATTAAGACCTAAACTACTTCCTTAAGCTTTGAATCTCTTTAACTACCCACTTTACATTGCGTCATTTAAAGTAATTAATTTTCTCTTGAATAATATCTTCTTTCAACATGATGAAAATTGACGCCTTTGTTCAAAATATATATTAAATGCTTTATAGAAACAACACTTGATGTCACGCTTTTAATAACAAGGTTTTGATTTCCTAGTTTTGGGAATATTTCTAATATTATAAGAGTTTTTTTTTTTAATTATAGACACATTTAAAAAAAATTTCGATTTTTTTACGATTACATTAACTTTACCTGTCCAACCTACGGTTGATGGGCAAAGTTAAAAATAACACTCAGGGGCTCACTTCTAGTGAGTACGTGGATAGCGACCACGAGTTACCCTAGCTAAGGCTGGCATTTCTTCCTTTCCTTTATGTCAGTCTTTTTTTCCATATCAAGCGTCAGGCCGTGAGACAGAGCGGTTTGCTTTTTTCTCAGTCTCATTTGTTTATAAATTAATTTTGCCGTCCCCACATAGGGATAAGGTCAAGATAGAAGAAAATTTATTAAAAATATAAATACTGTACAACGTTTCGACTGCTTATTCTGCAGTCGTTTTCAAGTACTGTGCACTTGCTCAAATGAACTATTCTACTCTTTTCGTATTTGAGTTTAGGTCATTCAAAAAATTTACATAAGGGGTATTCATGATCTTGTAAATACGACGTCCTATCGTCTTAAAAGTCTTCCTATGTCTTATTTGAGTATACGATATACGACATTTACCTCTCGTATTGCTAAATAGTACATACGACGGCCACAGGTCTCTTATATCGGTGTCGTATGTTGTAAATCGATTCCCGCCTTTAGAAATGTCAAAGTTATATTCTAACCTAAAAAGTGTTTGTGCAGTTTGTGTTTTGTTTTCAAGTGTTTAGTGTGTTGTTTTGTTTGTTTCTCTTATTTATTTATTTAAAAATAAAAAAAATATGAATGAGATATGTGAGACAATTTTAAAAAGAAAAAGACTTTTAGTAGGTTATGAATGTTGTTCGATCTCACCGATAGTCATCAAATACGACATAGGACAAATTTATTTTTCGTCCGTTCGTTAACTTTTGTGCTAAACTATTTACGATTTAAGACATTTAGGACAAAACACAAGATCATGAACACCCCTATAATATATTATGTAATTAATATGTAATATTATATGACATTGTTAAATGGTTACATTACGTCTTCTTTAAATAAATAATAAATATAAATAACATTTTAAATGTTCTGGAAGGCCGAAACGTCGAGTAAATCTCAACATCACAAGCGACTCAACCCGAGAAAACTTATCTTCGCAAATACATTTTATGTATAGGGTGAATTAACATGAAATGAACCAAATAGTTACACTCACCCGTTTAATATTAAAGATTTCTCTTTGATCACACAATACATGTAGCAAAGTGTAATCAGCAAATAGTTTTTGTATCCCATTAATATGCAATGGAATGAATACTTATTAAAGATTCACACACGTTATATAAGTATAGGGTGCCCACCAAAACATTCTCTGATTTTAATGTTAAATATTTGTATATACTGTATTAACATATATCTAAGTTTCTGATATTTTCTTTTTTCTAAATACATTTCTAATGTAATAATTATCTTGTTCATTATGATTTTGTAAAGTTTTTGTTTATTTTTGTTCTATACTATGTTTTTGTCTGATATTGAAGTTTGGGGAGGAACAGGGTGGACTAAGCGCACAGCCCGCCGTAGGTGGTGCTTAATATAAAAATTTGAATCTGAGTTACCATATTTTTGCTAATCGTAATTTTTAAATTTTTTTGTTATTCTTTTTCTTTTTGCTTTCTCTTTCTCTGTCTGGCAATCTGTGCCCTTTCTCATGTTTATTTACAGAGGTCAAGGTTTTTATAATTTCATTTATTTTCCTCTAATCATCTAATTTTGTCTTTATTCTCTAATACAGCGTTTTCCAAACTGTGAGGCGCGGACTAGTCTAAAGGGAGGCGCGAATATTAGCCAGAAAGAACAATTTTCTAAATGATTGCTAAAGTTTTGAATGTGTGGCTGAATGTGTTTTACAACAATTGACTCAATGCTTTGACTTTCTGTTCACTACTTTGTATTGTTTACAAATGGACAGGATTGGTGCAATTGGCCTATAATAAATATAACAACAAATTATAATCTTCCTAGGCCATGTGAAATTCTAATTGATGCAAAATGGTGCCGTCTACGGCATCGAATTTTTTTCTGACAAAAGTGTCTTCAGTCTTGTTAGTATTGAACCGTAAATAAAAAAAAATAATAATACCTCCCAAAAGAAAAAATTAACTAATAAAAAATAAATTTTTGTGTTTACCCACTTTTTAAATTTGCAATTGAAATCAGCTTTTTTATTAACTTTGAGACGAGGACGATATTCTTGTCCACCGTGAACGCAAGTCAATCTCAAAAAATAATATCTGAGCTCATCCCGAGCACGGAGTACTCTTGGAATTTTAGCTGCCGCTGAATTTAATGTCTTTGAATCTCTTTTCCAAAATTGCACTAAATTTGCTTTCTCAAATAATTTCAATTTTGTATGAAACTCAGCGTAACTTTTAAACTTTTGACCGGGCTTTAAGATTTGTGTCATAATGGAAATGTTTCTTACTTGGTTACCACAAGCTCTTAGACTGTTCTGTAAACGAAATCGTCGGACTGATCCCGAACACGCGTAATATGCGCATGCGAACGCCCCCCCCCCCCCCCTCCCGATCACAGGCCTTCATGTTCGGGATCAATTCGGGAGCGAAAAAAGAGCTATTCTGTTCGGGATCAATGAGATACAGAAAGAAAGCGAGAGACAGAGACTCTCACCTTCCCTCTTTTTTTATATTAAAAAAAAAAATTAAATTCTTAACTACTTAGAATTTGATTTTCTTTAATAGGGGTAAGATACACAGGTGGTTTGAGTTGAAGTATTCAACATTTTATTGCTTCTGAATATTGGTTTGAATTTTTTAAATATAATAAAATAATAATTTTTTTGTGTTTCTCAGTGTCCGGTGGATGAAGTGGGGGAGGAGAGGGGCAAGAATCTACTGCCTAGAGGCGGCAAATGCCTAAATCCTCCCCTGAATTTAATTGGATTCCGATCAATTGAAATAAATAGGAAGAGGGTCTGAATGGTCACAGATGGTGAAAAAGACCTTAAACAATAAAAAAAATAATAAACAATGGTTGAAATTAAAAAAAAAAGAAGTTGAGTAATGAAAAATTTATTGACGTTTTGGTCAAGAGTCAAGGCCTTCTTCGCAATTTATTTAATTAGTGTATTTTTGAAGTTGCTCTTCCAATAATGTTATTTTTACTTTCCCTTCCTCTATATGGACCATGTTATGCATAAAGGAACCAAGCGCCATTATGATCGAAATTGAGATCCATCTTGTAGGGAAAAAAAGATCAATTTTTTTTTTTATTTAAATTGAAACATTATTACTCTGTTCACTTTACAAGTCCAAGTACCTTTACACATACGCATATTCAGATTTTTTCGAAACATCAACAAATAATATTTTAATATCATATAAATTACTTTAAATGAAAATTTTCTTTCCAAATTATTTTGATATCTTTTGGTAAAAGAGTAAGATTCTAAAAGATGTTCTCTTTTGCAGATTCGTGTGTGTGTGTCTCGCCAGTGCAATTGGGATTTGAAGCTGAGCTCAACGATTGCATGGAGCTTCGAGTGACCTTCAATGCCCCGAGAGGTAAACTACTACTCTACCAGGTATCTACTGGTATCTACTCATCGAATTTTGTTGTTTTGGGTTTTTAATACATACAGTAAGTAGGTAGTTCATCGGTGTGACTGCTTGCGTTTTTAAGCAGTCGTGTTCACACACACAGTCGTTAATTCCAAAAGAATATACGAGAAAGTTTCGGGGAAGTCATTCCCGATTTTTTTTTATAATATATTTTATAAAGTGAACTGAAGTGCAAATAAAAAAAAAAAGAAGTCTTCAAGATTAATTTTGAAAGCAACAAAATTTCAAAAGTAAGTAAATTTTCATTAAGTGATAAAATCAAAATATGGAAACTAATAATATTGTTTTTTTTTTTTTTTTAGGTAAATTAATAATCTATTGACAAGATTTGACGTTTTGGCATACACAAGTTCTTCCTGGCCCGACCGAATCATCATTCAATTAAAAATATCCGCATTGGGTGTCTGAAGAATCTTCAGAATTTCTAATTATAAATTGCAATTCTTTTTGAAATTTTGCATACTTCTTTTAATGCAAATAAAAAAAGAATTGTTCGTGTAGTACATTTTTGTTGCTTGAATTCTGTTTTTGTTTTATTTGAAAAAAAAAAAAAAAAAAAAAAAGATGTGTATAAATAATGAATTTTGTTAATACATTGGTTTTCACTACTTTGGCCATTAGAAAATAAATATATTTTCTCAAAGTGTGATGAATTTTTAAAAATTGTGGATTTCTATAGAACATATTCATACATACCTACATACATTTTTTCATTTCATTTATATATATAATATATATATAAATTTAGTTAGATATTTCTATCCTTTTAAAATAATTTCCCCGGAGCTTTCTTTTTTAATGAACTCTTTAGAAGCTCTACTATTTATCATCAAACACTAAACATGCAAGGGGGAATACAAAGGGGGGGGAGTAAAGAGGGTAATCCCCCCTCCGCCCGAGATTTGAGAAAAATATTTTTTTTTTCGGAAAAAAATTATTTTTAATGTAAAATTTTAAAAATTAATACTTAAAAATGTATATGTCGTAGACAGATCGTGAAATTAGACAGTTCATGAACTGTCTAGGCATTTCATGAACTGCAGCCAGATCGTGTAATGGTCAAACAGTTACATGATCTGGCTAAAAATTTTAGACAGTTCATGAAATGCAATTGGGCCTTAGACAGATCGTGTAATGCTCGAGAATTACATGAAATGTCTAAATTTTTTAGGCAGTTCATGAACTGCCTAACAGCAGTTTTGCCGATCGTGTACTGTTTGTAAAGCAAATAAAGATCTCGAAAAAAGTCAATTTTTTTCAATATTATTATTATTATCGATTACTAAATTTTCCAAATCTTCCTCACTTTGTAAATCTTGAGTTAAGGTGCGCGTCTCGGGGTTCTAATTTTGGGAGATTCCAGCGGCCACAAATTTGAAGCTATCTACCTCAATTTTTTTTTAAATTAAAGCTATTTAAAATGTCTACAACTTATAGAAGCCCTTTTTTTGATTTTCGAAAAAATAAAATTTTTTTTTTTAGATTTATTGCATTAAATTACAAACAGTACACGATCGGCAAAACTTCTGTTAGACAGTTCATGAACTGCCTAAAAAATTTAGACATTTCATGTAATTCTCGAGCATTACACGATCTGTCTAAGGCCCAATTGCATTTCATGAACTGTCTAAAATTTTTAGCCAGATCATGTAACTGTTTGACCATTACACGATCTGGCTGCAGTTCATGAAATGTCTAGACAGTTCATGAACTGTCTAATTTCACGATCTGTCTACGACATATATATATACTGGTAAACAAGTAAAGAATGCGCCTTTAAATAACCAAAATTGTGTGCTGTGCCACCAGTCACACCAGATTACCCCCCCCCCCCCCAAGAAATTCCTCTGGATCCGCCCTTGTAAACATGTCACTTCTGTAACTAAATAATAAAAAAATTCGCAAACCTTTAATGAGAAATTTATTTTTTTCATCTACCTTTAAATCTTAATATTAAAAACAAAGAAATTTTTGTTATATAATATTGTAAATATCGTGTCTTCGGCTAAAGGTTAAACGGACTTAAATCGATAGGTTATTCAAAAACAAAGGGGACAAGGGGCCCCTATCCTTCCTCCCCCCCCCCGAGAGGAAGGATAATACAAAAGATCAACCAAGAGAATAATCTCCACCTTGAAATTTGATTGATTTCATCTTCAAACAAATTAATCTTCCTCAGTTGAGTAATTATTAATACTCAATAATAAATTAATAAAATGTTGCTTGAAATTTTACCCTAAACAGCCTTGAAATGAAAATTTTACTGATAGACAAAATTTTATAAAAAAAAATGTCGTTAGTCGACTTGGAGTTTATTTTTAATTTATCTGAGAGGTGGCCAAGGCGATTGTCTAACAAATTTAGGTCAATCGCGAGGTATTTTTATTTACAATTCTATTATATATTAGTATACAAGTATGACTATTAAATATGTGTTGTAGACCTATAATGAATTCATTGGGAATAATACTGGATGGGACAAAGAAAATAGTAATAAGTGGAATCAAAATTAAAAAATTCCTTTAAAATTAATCTTTAAGTGATCCTGTCTGCATTTTCTTCTATTTTTTATTACTGATTAATTACTTTCTCTTACCCTGTATTTTTATTTTTATCCAAATTCTAAATAACGAAGATTCGAAGTTTAAATTAATCCACTCCGAAATGTTCTACCTCTGACTTCATAAAATTTTATGCTTCAAACTAATCAGCTTTGTTCTCCTCTCTTTTCAAAACATATAAAATTTGATTATACCATTCGTTCTCAAGTTATCGTGACCATAAAACCATTGACCCAAAACCGAAAATAGGGTTTCAGGATGTTTTTATAGGTAATCCAAATGACTTATAAATAGGTCATTTGGGTTGCAACAACCAAGTAATTAATTTAGAAGGTAGTTATCAAATTTGATATGATACAATACCTCTATTTTGGCAAAATTAGAGCTAATCGTCAATAAAATCATATTGTAATGTTGTTATTGTTGTTGCCGAATGTCCACAGGTTAAGTCTGTTGTCATAGCAACCCCCTTTGCAGAAATGAGGGTGGTCCAGGACGATCAATGTGCTCATACTCCAAGAGGAGGACCACATCTCTCTCAGTTTCTCTTCTCTCCTTCTCTCTCTTTCTCTCCCAGTGACTCATTCGGTATGTTTTCACTCTTTTATTTCGGTCGAGTCGATGAACCCCGGGTCAAAGTGAGTCGCGTTGTGGGGGCGGGCGACCTCCGCGGAGGACCGAAGACTAACCTATTCTGCCAAGACAGAAAAAAAAGAAATTCTCGTGCTAAGCATTCAGGAAAGAGGAAATCATTCTATTCACTGATCCTCTTTACCTATTTTTGTGGTTACTGGCTTTAAAATCTAGGTCAAATCGGTTTTCTTTTTTTTTGTGTTTTGTACCACGCCCAGGTGGTTCCTGAACAAATTTTATGAATGGAATTGATAACCTATATAACGAATTATATTCTATGATCTCCGTACTGTTTATTATATACCCTAGTGAAAAATAATATTATATATAAACACTTCTGGTTGTGTAATGGAACTGAGTGTCTCGGCGATAAAATAAATAAATTATAGTGAAGGATATGTAGAGTCAGAGAGTAAGGCAGCTAAGAAATAATACTTTGAATGTTTTACCAATAAGCCGGCGCCCCATCTTCAGTTTTTTAAGCAATAGGAGGACCGAAGATGGAGCATAATATGATGACAGAAGGTTTTAAATGCAGGTTGTGGCTATTTAGCGAAGGTTGTATAGCGGCAGAGGTAGTCAAGAAATTATACTCTGAATGTTTTACCAATTAGCCGGTGGATTTATTATACTCCATCTTCAGTTCTTTAATCGGGTGTTGCTTAAAGGAATACATAATAAATCCACCGTCTATTTGGTAAATTTCTTGGCTGCATCTGCCTCTACACATCGTTTGATAAATTTCCTCAGCCCCAATTTGCATTTAGTCGTGGGGATAAAGCAGTTAGGCTTATAATCCTGAAGAATTTTGGAAGTTGCAAGAGACCATTGATTAACAAACATATGTCGGAAGTTTACTTCTTATTTAAGCCAGATCTTATAGCAGGAATTAGAAAAAATTATTTTATTATTTTTATAATACCTGCTATAAGATCTGGCTTAAATAAGAAGTAAACTTCCGACATATGTTTGTTATAATCCTGAGTTGAAGACAACTCAAGTTCAAATCCAACTCATGGCAAAAAATCATTCAATTCTTCATGCCTCCTCTTGAGGAAGGAAACGGAACCCCACCTCACGAAAGTTACTCTTCAGAGGGGCGAGGTCTGACACTAACGACAGAAAAGAAGAAAGAAAGAAATTATATTATGATCCATCATGTATGTTCAGGATTCTCGAAAAATCGTCATTTATATTTTTTCACACCTTCCCAATTACTATTGAAAGTACACAGTAAAATTTTTTTATTATTTTCCAAAAGTACTTAAATCATTCAGTATTTTACTGAAATTAATAAAAGTACTTTAAGAACATTTTCAAGTATTTAAATTAGTACTGAACAAATTTAAAAGTGTTAGAAATGCCAGTACTTAAAATTTAAAAGTACTTGAAATAATGTATTGGAAGTCATGATCAGGCCTTTTTTTAAGTACCGTAGCTTTGTCCGTACAGAATATTCCTTTGTAGCTATTATTTGGTATTCTTGCACAAAATGTATATACTCTTGGGGCCATTCAAATATTACGTAAGTAGCCTAGGGGGAGGGACATCACATTTGCTGACAATAGGGGTTAACCAACATACAAAAAAAAAACGAATAGATAAAATGCTCCGGGAGAGCGATAATTTCTCCCTCTTAAAAAAGTTTGGGATCTATATGATACCTTCTAGGTATCTAATAAGGGGTCTGAAACAGCCAATAATTTGCTTACATATTACTTGAATGTTCCTCTTCATCTGTCAAATTCAGATTTTTTGAGACATATTCGCAATTTCCTCTTTCACTCATCTCTAATTTATTGGCAATTCCGAAAATATCAGATATTTGAGAAAATAGCATCTCGTGATAATTATTATACTTTTATTCAAATAGCTTTGTCTGCTTTTCCTTCTCCCACTAATATCTAGACTTGTTTTTCAAATTCTTTGAGTTAGAGATTTATTTTGGAATAAGATATTGGAAAAATATCAATTAATCCAGATACAGCAAATTGTTTTATTTGGCTGCGAAAGTCTAATTGTTTCTGATTATAGTGACGTAAAAATTATTCAAAGTTAAAATAAAATTTTCACTCTCTACAAAAATTATTTCAAGGCGATATTTATTTTAATTAATTGAACGACCTCGATAGTGGTATTGTTCTTTTGCACAATAAAGCAACTAATAATTTATTTACCTTTTTGTTTCAACCTTGTATTTTGAGTACAAATCTCTTGTTATCAAATAGAAGTTACTTAATAGAGATAAACAAGAGAGGCCTACTATTTAAGGACACTCAGGGCTTTAGGGTAAATAGCCTAACTATTATCACTCCTTTCTTCTTAGTGATGTCAGTACAGACAATACATTTTTGATTGTTTAAGCTAGAACTTCTTTAACAAATGAACTATTTTACTTTTTTTTAAATAATATTAATTTATTTTTTACTTTCTCTTACTTTCTGTATATATGATAATAAATATAGGCCTTCCTGGTATAAGAGAAAATATTGGATTCATCGATGTTGAGATTTTGATGGAAATACATGTTTTTAGTTCAAAAAAGTGGTCTCGCAAAATGATCTGTGTCTATGTGTGTTTCTCTTACTCTATAGGCCCTATATAAAATATATAGAAAGTATTCGATTCATGTCGAAAATTCGATGTTGAGATTTTGATCGATCTTCACGTTTTTCAATTTCAACCATAAATTCGTAATAAAAAAATTAAATTATTTTTTCAAAGATTCCTCCTTCCAAGAAAAAATAATATTTAAAAATGTTTCTTCTCTTTGGGCCCAAGCCTTTTAAACTCTCTTTTTACTTTCTCTTGCCTCTATATATGTTAATATAGAGAGAGAGAAAGTATTGGATTAATGTCAAAAATTCGATGTCGAGATTTTGACGGATATACACGTTTTGAGGTCCCCTGAATCCAAAAAAGTGGCTTTTGGAACATGGGCTGTCTGTGTCTGTGAACAAAATATCTCAAGAACGAAAAGAGCTAAGAGGTTGAAATTTTATATTTAAGTTAGGTCCTTCCCTAGGACGTTACAGGAAGCTTTTCAACAAAATTGGACAAAGAGTACTAGTACTTGACTGATGTACTTTTTCAGTTGTGTTCGATTTTCTCAAAATTCACTCCCAACGATTTTAATTAAAATTAGATTTAACCTTTCGACAGTTGGTTCTTGCTGAAACATTTTGTAAATTAAAAATACAAATTGTAAATTTAAATTAAATATACAAATTAAACACTAGGTTATTTGTTTCAAAGGTTTTATTAATTAAAAAATTAACACTTGATACGTATTTCGACAATTTCTTGTCATCATCAGAAGTGATTACATTCTAGATTCATGATGATGACAAGGAATTGTCAAAATACGTATCAAGTGTTAATTTTTTAATTAATAAAACCTTTGAAACAAATAACCTAGTGTTTAATTTGTATATTTAATTTTAATTAATTAAAATTCATAAATAAATTATTTTTTAGATGCTTTTTAAAATGTATATTCTTATTTTTCTCTCAAAATTTTTTGAAACTCACTTTACTCTTGTACTTCATAAGAAAGATAAATGCTTGACATGTATCAAAATATAAATATTTTTCCATGTTTATAAATTTTACATGCCCTTGACTTATGGCTCAGAGATAGAGTTTTAGCTTATGGTGCCAAAGGTCAAGGGTTCGCATCCCGTACCAGGCGAGAAATTTATTTCACTTGAATTGGATCAATTGAAATAAATGACCTCAAATGCTGAAAAAGACCTAAACAAAATTACAAAAAACAAATTTACATCTTGAATTCAAATATATCGGCGGAAGCTAAAAATATGACACAAAAAATCTGGAGAGACAAGCACAGAGCACAACTTTCACTTACCGAAAGTAAGAGAAATTTTAAGCGCTGTGCGTCCAGGCAGTTTTGTTATTAGATAATAATAAAATAATCTATCTAAATGATAATAATTTTTTGTTTTCTTATTGCATATGGATAAGAGTTAGAGATTTATAAGAAAATAAATAAATAAGCGCCAAGTCAAGTGATTGGCGAGAGGCGGTGTTGATTGTAGACGGCACGGCGCCTTCCCTTTCATCTGTAATACACACTATCCCGTTAGAATTGGTTCGTTCGATGCAATGCACAATTAGTCAGAGCAAAGAGCACAACAAAGTGAAATAGAGGCAAACAAAATAGGCCAAAGGGACGATATTTGAAAGCCAAAGAGGAAATGCTAGAGGTCAAAGGAGAAGGAAATTATTTTAAAAAACTATCGCCTATAAAAATGCCATTTGTAGTAACTCTCAAATCACCAATTTTCCAGGAGAGGAAAAACAGTTTTTATTTCTTTTAGGTATGACGAATTTGTTGTATGCCTGGATAATTTATCGTTTATGGCCTAAGATGCCGAAAAAACTTGGCTGAGAGTAGCCTACCCACGCAGCTTGGAATATTGCAGAAATATTGTGAATCTTGCATAAATTGTCAATATTGCAAAATATGAATATTGCAAATCTTGCAAAATATTGGCAACATTGCTGCAATATTGCAGCGGCAATATTCCAAGCTAGGAATATTGCAGCAACATTGTTGCAATATTCCTATGTCCGCCTTTTTGCAACATTGCAGTAATATTGCGACAATATTGCTGTAATGTTGCTGTTTGAGCTGCAATATTGCATCAATGTTGCTGCAATATTGTCAATATTGAGCAAGATTGGCAATATTGCTGCAACATTACTGGAATATTCCAAGCTGTCTGGGTATATGAAAGGTGATTTTATTTCTCCATTCCTCTAAATAAATATTTTCCTGGAGTCAAAAATAAGACATTTAATAAATTAAAGAGATTAGATAATGAACAATGAACTTAAATATATATTGTATTTAAGTGATTTCGTTATCAACCTAAAGGTCAAAGAGTTCAAAAATTTTTATTTTTCTAATTATTTATTATTAGATAAAAAAACACAATTACTTTTTTTTTTTTGTTAATTAAAAAAATAATGGTGCTTCAAGTTCTATGATCAAAGGGCCATGGCTCACTTTCCTTCCAAATTTATTTGGTTATTGATCTTTTGTCTGCAG
>JAKCPI010019480.1:0-12482 GCA_023213315.1 Euborellia annulipes
TACATTTAATTATTTGACACATGAAAACAATCTTACCGAATGATGTGCTGTCAGATTTAATTCACTTTGAGAAATTTGTTCTTGTAGTTGAGCCTGTTGAGTCCGTACCGTCTCCAAGGTCTGTAAATTCTGATGGGGCGGCGTGTTGGTCCATTGGTTGGGAATTGCTGAAAGGGATTTGGCTGGGGAGAGGGAGTCGCTAATTGTCCACCCATTTGACTAGCCAATTGAGGTGGCAATTGATTTCCAAGCTGACTAGGAATTTGAGAGGGTAAATGATTTGCAATCTGCTGGCTTGGCTGTGAAGAAGCACTCTCTCTTGAGGCCTTTTGTTTCAAAACTTTAAAAGTTTAATAAAATCAATTAAAAAAAAACAAACAAACAAATAATTATTCTTATTCAATGATAAACCTCTTTTAAATGATAAAATTTTATAAACTTACTAGCCTGTTCTGTCGTAACTTTATACTGATAATAATTAAAATGCTCTCCTCCAAATAGAAAGCTGAATTTTGGATTTCCCTTTTGTTTGTTTTTTGTCATCAACTCAAATTCCGGGCCATTGCGAGCCACAAATTGAGCCAATTTATCAATTATATTGCGAAGTTCTATTTCTGAAAGAATAAAATAGACAGGTTAATTATAGAATTCAATAACAATCGAGTATTGTTGAACAATTTGCAAAGAGTACAGAAATGAATTTTAAAAATCCGAAAAGATATTTTAGGAAATTAAAAAATTGATGTGTAAATATTTAAAAGATACAAGTGATTTAGAAATTATTTTGAGCTTACCCTGAGGCGGCTTCGGTAAATCCATTTTTAATTATTTGGAATAAATTAAATTAAATGTTTAATTTTAAATTAATTTTCGAAACATATGAATAGAGCATTAAATTTTTGATTAGAGAATGTTTATAAATAATTAACAATATAAATTTATGAAAATTCACATAATAATCATTAGCTTTCAAAAACACTTTGCATTTTTCTAGACTTTTGAGGTTAGAAACGATTTTAAGATGCTTTCAGAAGTTGGCAATGCTTAGTTAAGAGCTTGGCTCGAAATTTAAAAAAAAAATAAAGTAAATTTTATAAAATTCACTTATGAAGTGTAAAAAATTGAATAGTGTAAAGTGATTTATGATAACAAAAAATAATTCCATCATAGGTAATTGCTTTCTTAAATTTTGAAGTTATTAATTTTGTAAGATTAAAATTGCAATTCAAAACTGGCTCGATTGAAACTTTCTAATAATGAACCTTCGAGCTATTTCAAAAAATTATTTTTATTATTTTATTTACTAATATTAATTATTACAATTAATATACAGATTATACCTGAATCAGAGTTGGCAGGTTTTATCCCGCCGAGTATAATATACGGTTTTATACATGTATAAAACTATTGCGGATGAAACTAGGCAGATGTATAAAAGATATAAAACTGTAAAAAACCAACCCCCCTCCCCTGAAAAAAGCATTGACGATGTTGTTTGCTTTTTATTTAGTGAATAATATAATCAAAATGTTAATAATTGAAAAATGAAATTTTATTTGAATCAAGCAGTGACGGCGCTACGGGGGGGATAGGGGGCATGCGCCCCCGGTAAGGAACTCTGCCCCCCTGGATGCCCCCCCAATCAGCTCGAAAACCAAATAAAAAAAATTTCTAAAATTATTCACTTTTCCTTAAAAAAATGTAATTTAAGTTTTAAGCTTTTTAGTTCAATGTAAAAAAGAAAGATTTTTTTTTAATTCTTTATTTTAATAAATAAATTTAGTTACTCTCAAGTTTTTGTCAAGTAAATATCTTTCTTTTGTGCCATTATAATGTCATCGAAAAGTAAAAAAATATCCGATAACTTTACCAATCGAATTGAAATAAATAGAGACGGGGTCTAAATGGCCTTCGATGCCGAAAAAGACCTAAATTAAAAAAAAAAAAAAAAAAAAAAAAAAAAAACTTTATTGAGCCCCAATCTAAAAAAAATTTTCTTCTTCGAGTACAAGTGTAAATCCTGCAGCTATGAATCAAGCTCAAGTGATTCAGAAGAAATCGATACTGATTTTGAGAAATTCTGCGCATAGCCAATATCTTTCAGAAAAATTTCATATTTCTCAGGAGATAGTCAGGAAGCCTGCCAACGAAAACTGAAAATATTTCTCTGTACGTGCTGGTGGTGTGACATTTTTTAGAATCTCTTTAAAATGTATATTGCCCTTGGAATCTTATGAAGCACACTTTTTACTCTTGTACTTTATATGAAAGATAGGAAAAATGGGCGCCATAGTAACATTTTCTCCTGTTTATAAATTTTACATCTTGAATTCTAATGTTCCGTCCTGTTGGGAACTAAATATACGGCGAGTACGACCGAAGTTGAAACCGAATTTTGGCTTCAATTTTAGTTTTGACAGAAACCGTAACCGAAATCAAAACTTATTTTAAACTTTTTCTTAAAATTTCCTATACAAAATTCATCTTTTTTTTTAGTAAAATTTCCATTTTTCCCTCTTGCGAAAATCATTGACCTTTTTTTAAGTGCGAATTTCACTCTACGTTTTTTTTAGTATACGAGCATAATCCTCCTATCTTTTCAAACTCAGGTTTCGGGCAGGGCGAAGTTTCGGCTGAAATTTGGCCGAAACTGGCCGAATCCGAAACTTCTGTCGGTTCCTAAGGTCACACAAAAAATCTGGTGCCACGAGTCACACCAGATTTTTTGTTTCTCTGTTGATGTAGCCTATATATTTATTGACTGCCCCCCCTGATAATACGTTTGCCCCACTCCTGCCCCCCTCTGAGAATAAGCTAGCGCCGTCACTGGAATCAAGGAACCTTGATTTGAATTTCCTTTCTCGTCGGGTTTGAGCATGCGCATCCAAGTTTTATACATTTTATACAAGTTTTATCCGCGATTTTTGTATAAAACTGCAGAATCGTGTATAAAACCCAACTCTGTCCTGAACAGAGGTTAACTAACAACTTTTCATCAGCCTTTTCATGCTTTTCATATGAAATACTCACACACGTGAGTTTTTAACATTTTACATAGTTAATTTGATAATTTTTACATTTATTTATATTGTTCAAAAATATATATTTCAAAATGCAAGAAAATATTGCTTTAGATCATAAAGATCAAGAGACTTTTTCTAAAGATATAAAAAGTTAAAAAAAAATATTAAGGTATTTACTGTTTTTAAATAACCAAACTAATAAATTCACTTTGATTTACATAAATAATTAAATAAATTAATATTCCAGAATCAAAAAGGGCTAACAAATGTGAAAGCTGCGAAAGGAGTCGTCTTATTAAACGATATTCCTCCAGGATTTGAAGAAAAAGAAATGAAAAGTTATTTCCAGCAATTTGGGAGGGTAACAAATATCAGATTGATAAGATCTATTAAGGTACTCTATTTCTTGCTTTGTTTTTTTTTTTTTTTTTTAAGTATAAGAAAAATTAAAAAACTCTTTTTCTTTTCATATATATATAAATATATTTCACAATGAATTTTTGATCTTAAAATTAATCCAAAATTTTTGACCTTCAAATTGAAAAATATATATAATATTACATGTTTTATAAAATAATTTCTTTTTTTTAGACAGGCAAATCCAGAGGGCATGCTTATATACAATTCCAATACGAAGATGTGGCTAAAATTGCAGCAGAAACTATGAATAATTATCTCATGTTCAACCATTTATTAAAAGGTATTTTTTTTTTTTTTTTTGTTTATTGGAGAAATATTGTCAGAATTCTTCACTGCCTTCTTGATATAAATTATTATAAATATTAATAAAAATAAAAATTAATAGGCCATACTGTATTAAAAATTAAAAACGGCTCCGTATATACAAAAATAATTCCAAATACAAAGTCTTTTAACTTTCTTGCTATTTCTTTAATTATAAATCTATTATTTTATAACAAAGTTTCACGTTCTTTACCTTCGACTCATAATTTGAAAAACAAAAAAAAGTAACAAGTCACTCATGAAAAACTTTAGGGTGTTGACTATAAAATTAAAACTATGTTTTATTTATCGCAGAATATATCTTTATTTTTAGACTAACTTAAAAAAAAAAAAAACAAGATATAAAAAAAAAGAGGGAAAAGTACACATACAAAAGTTGTAAAAAATCTTTCGTGCCTCCTGCACTCGTGAAATAAATACAATTATTTTGTTGTCTGAAATGATGGCTGTATTTCAGGCTTCAGCTCACCATATAGCCAAATTACATACAAGTTTCAACCACGAGCCACTCTGAGTCAATGCTAGGCATCCGTTAATGAGTTTGCCTTTTATTTTAATTTTGGGCCGAATAAAGTCGATTTTCTTCACCTTCCTGTAAATTAGACGGCCTTCCTCCATACGATTATATTAAAATTATGATGATGAAACTTGCATCATTTTAAGACCGAAATTTAATTTTCTACTAGTTGCTATATAAGTTTAATACCTAATTTTTTTTTAATTTCTTTTATTGTTTCAGCTAAATTCATCCCCTCGGATAAGAAATCCGAAAAGAAATTTAGAAGAAAAAAAGTTAGAATATCAACAAGAAATGCGAAAGAAATTGAATTGAATTGTCATATTAGTGAAGATGTTTCACTTAAAAGAATAATTAGAAGAAAAAATCTTATTAAAAAATCCTTATTTAAATTACAAAAACTAGGGATAAACTATGACTTCCCAGTAAGTTTGAATAAATAGCCTAGATGAGATTTATACTTGTGTTCTTATTTTTCACTTTCATCAATCCAATAAGGATGGAAAAGGTCCTCGAAAAGTCGATTTCCGATTCTCGGAATCGATTAATCGTTTCTGAAAGTCGACTTTTTAAAAACTCTATAACTCGTGCTTAGGAGATACTCAGTAAATATTATATATATTTATTAGATTTATTAAGAATTTAAACATTTTATTAAATACAACACACACAAATATTGTTTACAATATTTTTATAAAATATATTAGGGAATTGAGAGAGCCTATCTGCTCGGATACTACAAATATCCTTTTAGTTTTTTATTTCAGATTAGTACCCCAGGGCTTCTTGATTTTCCTTGACTGAAAGTTCTAAATTAACAGAAAATTCTATTTTTGTAATATTTACAGAAAAATGTTAACTATTAAAATTAAAATTAACAAAAGAATTGTATGAATTAGGATTAAAGTTGGTTTATTATTATTGTCCTATTTTTATCGTGAACGGGAGCGTTTATAGAAAATAAAAAAAAAAAAAAAAATAGACAAATATAATAATTTAAAAACAAAAAAAAAATTTATATAATTACTGTAGATTGGATTTGGTTAAAATTTACCCAATGCAACGATCTATTCAAAGCAAGTGTTGAATAAAACTAACATTTAATAATTCTTTTTTGGATAATTTTATAGAATGGAAGAGAGCAGAAGTAGAGGTGCAGCAAATAAAGAGAGCCTTTGGATGCCAAATGCCGAAAAGGAGACGTTTTGGACAAAATTTTATTCGTCCTTCCTCAGTCTAAACCTCAGTATGAACCTACCAGGACTGAGGATGGACGAATAAAATTTTGTCCAAAACGTCTCCTTTCGGCATTTGGCATCCAAAGGCTCTCTTTATTTGCTGCACCTCTACTTGCTCTCTTCCATTCTATAAAATTATTCAAAAAAGAATTATTTATTAAATGTCAAAATAATAAGTATGAACATACTGAATCTTGATTATGTTTTGTTCATGCCTAATGTATTAAAAGAATGTATTGCATACACAAACTTTAAACAATACCTGTGTTAGACTGGTTGTGAAGAGTTTAATAATTGTAACATAATAAATAAATGCATTGTATATATACTAGGGTCCGACCGAAACAAGATTTTCAGCCGAAACCGAAACCGAAACCGAATATTCGGCCTCAACCTTAGTTTCGGCCGAAACCGTAACCGAAACCGAAACTTGTATTTCCTATAAAAATTTTTTTTCATTTTACCTTTTTTTTTTTTTTTGAATTTTTTTTCCCTCCCGTGAAAATCATTTTACCTTTTACTTTCTCTTAGCCTATATATGAAATATATAGGAGAGAAAGTATTGCGATCATGTCAAAAATTCGATGTCGAGATTTTGATGGATATACATGTTTTGAGGTCCCCTGAGTCCAAAAAAAGTGGGTCCCGCAAATTGGTCTGTGTGTGTGTGTGTGTGTGTGTGTGTGTGTGTGTGTGCGTGTGTGCGTGCGTGCGTGTGTCTGTATGTGTGGACAGATTTTTAGCATGAAGGAATTGAGCTACCGGATTGAAATTTTATATTTAACTTAGGTACCTTCCCACACGCTCAAAATAAGCTTTTGAACAAAATCGGCCAAAAAGTACTAGTACTTTACTGATGTACTTTTTCAGTTTTTTTCGATTTTCTCAAAATTCCCTCCAAGGATTTTTTTTAAAATTCAAAAATCAATTATTTTTTAGATGCTCTTTAAAATGTATATTCTCATTTTGCCGTTGAAATCTTCTGAAGACCACTTTACTCTTGTTCTTCATAGGAAAGATAGAAATGGTTGCCATGGTAACGGAATTTAAATCTTTTTCTTTTTATTACTTTCTCTTACCTATGTATATATGTAATATATATATAGAGAGAAAGTATTGGTTTCATGTCAAAAATTCGATGTCGAGATTTTGATGGATCTTCACGTTTTGAGGTCCCCTGAATCCAAAAAAAGTGGTTTTCGCGACATGGTCTGTCTGTGGGTGGGTGGGTGGGTGTGTGGGTGGGGTGTGTGTGTGTGTGTGTGTGTGGGTGGGTGTGTGTGTGTGTGTGTGTTCAATTTTAAGCATGAAGGAATTGAGCTTTGAGGTTGAAATTTTATATTTAATTTAAACACCCCCGGGACCGGAAAAATAAGCTTTTAATCCAAATCGGCCAAAGAGTACTAGTACTTTACTGATGTACTTTTTCAGTTTTTTTCGATTTTCTCAAAATTTGCTCCAACGATTTTTTTTAAAATTCAAAAATCAATTATTTTTTAGATTCTCTTTAAAATGTATATTCTCATTTTGCAATTGAAATCTTCTGAAGACCACTTTACTCTTGTATTTCATAGGGAAGATAGGAGAAATGGTTGCCATGGTAACAAAATATAAATATTTTGTCATACTTATAAATTATCTTGAAAATCGAATGTACCGTACTGTCGGAAACTAAATACATGTCGACACAAAAAATCTGGTGAGACAAGCACAGTACACAACTTTCGATTACCGAAGGTAAGAGAAAGTTGTGTGCTGTGCGCCAGTCACACCAGATTTTTAAATTTATTTGTGTCTTTAATTGTTTCAAAGAAAACATATATGTCTCTCTCTCACTTGCAAACATTATCGTCTCTCTCTACTCTTTTTAAATTCCCTTTCCACCTTATCTTCGCATAGAAACAATGTTAATTTCCTATAGGGATTTGTATGTTAATTTCGATTCAAAAGGGGGTCCCCTTTAGAACTTTTTAGGCATTTAAAATTTTTTTTTCCAATTCTTATGAAATTTTGTATTTATTTACGATTCTATATTGTGTATAAAATGTCCAAATATGAGATTAAAATTTTGAAAAATAACCATAGTTTATTTGAAGCAGTCAACATTTAAAATGCAAGTTTGAAACTAAGGTGCTATCGGAAACTAAATATATCTCGACACAAAAAATCTGGTGTGACCAGCACAGTGCGCAACTTTCTCTTACCGAAGGGTAAGAGAAAGTTGTGTGCTGTGCGCCAGTCACACCAGATTTTTTTTTATGGAGACTAAAATTTTTTTTCTCCCTCAAGTGCAAATTATTTGACCTTTTTTTTTTTTGCATGCGAGTCTCATCCCATTTTTTCAGACTCTGGTTTCGGCCGGCCGAAAGGTTCGGCCACTTTTTGGCCGAAACCGAAACTACGGCCGAAACCATGATTTTTGGCCGAAACTGGCCGAAACCGTAACCGAAACCGAATATTCGGTCGGTTCCTAATATATACATAAAAATATTTTGTTATTTTTAGGTTGAACACACACCGATCAAGCAAAAACGTTTTGCCTGAAACTGTTTTTTCAATGCTTTCCTATGGGTCAACGCACACCGAAGAGACAAAACACAATTGGTCATGATTCGACACCATCGAACAAAATGTTTTGTCCGAAAACGTTTTTGCTCCATCAATGTGCGTTGGCATCGAGCAAAACGTTTTTGCTCTTGGACAAAACATTTTGATCCAAAACGTTTTTGCTAGATCGGTGTGCGTTTAGCCTTACTCATTTATTCCTAGGATAATAACAATTTCCTGCGTTTTAATCTTTTTGGACCCAATCATTATATATTTATATTTTTTTAGAAAAAACTTTATAAAAATTATTTTAAAAAGGTAAATTTTAGAATTTTAAAGTTTAGGCTTTCACAGTTGTTATCATTAGTAAAAGAATTTGATTTTCGGTTTAACTGTGGTTTATTTGTAACAATTGAAATTCCCTGGCAGTGCCGTAACAAGGGTATGAAGCCCCTGTGACAAGCGTCTAACTTGCGCCCCCCATAATCCAGTGTTTCCTAATCTTTTTTTGGACAAGTTCCTCATTAATGATATATCATTAATCTGTGATACCCTGCTCATTTGCTCCTCCAGATTCTTTCTCCAACTCCAGCCAGGGTAATTGGTTAAAATTGTGGCCTTCATGCCAACATAAATAAAAAAAGTTATTTAAAAATTTGTCAAAATTCCCTAAACATAGGGGTTACCAAAATTTATATTCCACAAATCCTTTCCCTCGTTATAATGACAGATAAATGAAATTATAAGTTAGCATTAAAAATAAAAGGAAATTGATTATATGATTTAAAAAAAAAAGTGCAGGAGGTGGATTTGAACTCGAGAAGTTTGGTTACGTGAGAATGGAAAAAAATATAGTTTGCATGATGACGAATTAACCACCTGAGCCAACTTTGATTTTATTAATATTAAGAAATATAAGCCATATAAGAAACATAAAATAAAAGAAGTATTAAAAAAATTTTAATATTCCACATATGATATATCATTTTTCATTAATTTTTATGCGGATTAATAATTTATAATCGAAATATCAATAGGATGCATAGTTTTCATATAATTCAATGGGCAAACGTCAGATTGTTTATGCCTTGTTGTAATTAAACCAAAAACTCTATCTAACATATGATACATGTCATTAATTCTTGAATTCCCCCTGATTACAGAGAACTAAAGCCCTTTTAATTATATGATCTAATTTGGGAGTTATTAGCGATCAAAGTTAAGGTTAATTTCGACCTTAATGACATCTCAACACTCAATTTTCTATATTTTCGAAAAAGCTTATTTAGCATTGTCTGATTAAAATCAAATTTTTACCAGAGATTTATAATTAAAAAATGAGTATTTTTCTAAAGTTTCATTGAGATTGGTAAAGAAATAAATAAAATAATCACTATTTTGTAAATTGAGTTTTAGAATTCGGGATCTCAGATGGAAGCCTAGACTCGGTTCATAGATCGCTCTCTTTACCCAACCGGGATCCCGAATTCTAAAACTCAATTTACAAAATAGTCAATATTTTATTTATTTCTTTACCAATCTCAATGAAACTTTAGAAAAAAACTCATTTTTTATTTATAAATCTCTGGTAAAAATTTGGTTTTAATCAGACAATGTTAAATAAGCTTTTTCGATAATATATAGTATTGAGTGTTGAGATGTCATTAAGGTCGAAAATAAGCTTAACTTTGATCGCTAATATCTCCCAAATTAGATCATATAATTAAAAGGGCTTTAGTTCTCTGGAATCAGGGCGAATTCAAGAATTAATGACATGTATCATATGTTAGATAGAGTTTTTGGTTTAATTACATCAAGGCATAAACAATCTGACGTTTGCCCATTGAATTATATGAAAATTAGACATGCTATTGATATTTCGATTATAAATTATTAATCTGCATAAAACGTAATAAAAAATGATATATCATATGTGCAATATTCAAATTTTTTAAATACGTCTTTTATTCAATATTTCTTATATGGTCTATTTTCCTAAAGATTAATAAAATCAAAGTTGGCTCAGGTGGTTAATTCGTCCTCAAGAATCTATTTTTTTCCATTCTCACGTAACCAAGCTTCGCGAGTTCAAATCCACCTCCTGCACTTTTTTTTTTATTTTTTATACCTCATGTGTTGGGGGGGGGGGGGGCTGGCGTATTAATTTTTAAAATTTTATATTCAAAATAAAATTTAATTCCCAAAATAATAAAAACCTCTGCAGCTCAGAACTAGGTCGGTCCCCTTTGTTTTGCGCCCCCAGCCCAGTTGCCCCCGTGGCGGGCGCCTGTTTTGCCACGCCCTCGTTACGGCCCTGTTCCCTGGTAACAATTACAACGTTTCGGCTCAATCTGTGGCTTTCAGGTACAATTTAGCTAAGATTATAAAGGTTGTTACATCTGTGACAATCTCATTTGAATTGAATTTAGACTTTTATAGTTGTTATCATTAACAAAAAACGCTTCGGCCATTCATTCTGTGGTCAAAAAGTTAAAATTTTGCAAACAAACCACAGCAAAACTCAAATCTGTCTTTTATTAAGTTTAATTTAGATCTGTCAATCATTTGCCAACTGGCATTTTTGAAAATTTGTTTTTATATATAAATAATAAAAAATAGGACTCATTCTAGTCATAAATGATTTTTTTTTATTTCCTTTCTCGTTGGGTTTGCGCATGCGCATCCCAGTTTTATACATTTTATACGTTTTACACATTTTATACGTTTTATACAGTTTTATCCGCGAGTTGCCATAGCCTCTCGATGTTTAACTTCTATGGAATTTAACCTAACAACTGCTAACAACTCCTTTTCATATAAAATACTCACACACGTGAGTTTTTAACATTTTACATAGTTAATTTGATAATTTTTACATTTATTTATATTGTTCTAAAATATATATTTCAAAATGCAAGAAAATATTGCTTTAGATCATAAAGATCAAGAGACTTTTTCTAAAGATATAAAAAAGTTAAAAAAAAATATTAAGGTATTTACTGTTTTTAAATAACCAAACTAATAAATTCACTTTGATTTACATATAATAATTAAATAAATTAATATTCCAGAATCAAAAAGGGCTAACAAATGTGAAAGCTGCGAAAGGAGTCGTCTTATTAAACGATATTCCTCCAGGATTTGAAGAAAAAGAAATGAAAAGTTATTTCCAGCAATTTGGGAGGGTAACAAATATCAGATTGATAAGATCTATTAAGGTACTCTATTTCTTGCTTTGTTTTTTTTTTTTTTTTTTTAAGTATAAGAAAAATTAAAAAACTCTTTTTCTTTTCATATATAAATATATTTCACAATGAATTTTTGATCTTAAAATTAATCTAAAATTTTTAACCATCAAATTGAAAAATATATATATATATTTTTTTTAGACAGGCAAATCCAGAGGGCATGCTTATATACAATTCCAATACGAAGATGTGGCTAAAATTGCAGCAGAAACTATGAATAATTATCTCATGTTCAACCATTTATTAAAAGGTATTTTTTTTTTTTTTTTGTTTATTGGAGAAATATTGTCAGAATTATTCACTGTCTTCTTGATATAAATTATTCTGATCAATGAATCTGTACAAGAGAAGATAATAACAAAGGGACAGTGTCACGTCTCATTTCTGTCGGCACAAGATTTAATATTTATAAAACTCGATATTAATACACCTGGATTGAAAGAAGTTTCCAGAAAATTTAGAGATTTTACTAACTTTAATCATGATCAATTTCTGAATGAACTAACTTTGATGCATTTCTCCCATATTTTTAGAGAAAGATTACATACCTAAACAAGATTCTATTGGAACATTTTGATAAGCATGCACCTTTTCGGACATGCGTGAATAAACGTCCTCCGGTGCCATGGATCACTAACGAGATTCGAGAACTGATGCGAGAAAGGGATAGGTTTAGGAGATGGGCTTTGAGAACCGGAAACCCTGAGATAGGAAAACAGTTTAGAATGTTGAGTAAACACTATTAAAAATAGTAAAATTTCTTATTTTCAAAAATTATTCAGTATGCATGGCAATAATTAAACTTTTTTATGAAACGAACTGGGAAGGTTGGGAGTAACGAACAAACGTCCCACCCATGCGTTTTCTACATGTGATTATATCATTGTTTTTAAACAAATATATATTTTTTAATGGAAATTTTTCTGATTCAAACCCAGAAAATTTCCAATAAAGATTTTCATTTTCTTTTATAAAAACAATGAAATAATCACATGTAGAAAACGCATGGGTGGGACTTAATATTGTCCCTCACTGTACGAATATTTTGTTTCTGGTGGTGATGTTTCAAACTTGGAAAAGTCCAATCTCACTTTGAGTCGTAGAGTTTTTGATTCAAATATGTTTTATTTCCCGCATTTGAGACCTGAATCTGTCCTTACCTCGC
>JAKCPI010019481.1:0-10695 GCA_023213315.1 Euborellia annulipes
AGATACCGTCCAGAAATGAATTCTTATAAACGTAACTAGGGGGGTCCGGGGGAGCTCCCCCCCCCGGGCAAATGCCCTAGTTACGCCCATGCACACAGGCAGACGAGGCAGACTCGGAACACGGGAACACGAGGAATAAACTAATTAAAAAGGTTATTAAGGAGCTAGTAATCGACAAATCCCCAGGCCCTGACGGTATTCCCCCCATCGTCATTAAAAAATGTTCCCCTGAATTGGTCCCAATATTATCCAGGTTGTTCAACCTCTCATTTTCCTCGGGAAATTTTCCCGACTCTTGGAAATTGGCGAATATTCAACCCATTCCCAAAAAAGGTGACTCCTCTCTTCCCAGCAACTATCGCCCAATCGCAATAACCTCCATACTATCCAAAATTATGGAAAAGCCCTCAACATTCAAATTTTAAATCATCTGGAACATTGCGGAATGATGAATGATAGGCAATATGGTTTCAGGCATGCTCGTTCGACTGGGGGTATTTTGAGGTTTGTCACACACCTCTGGAACAAAGCCATGGAAATGAAAGGGGAAACTATTGCAGTTGCTCTTGACATTTCGAAGGCTTTCGATCAGGTATGGCATAAAAATCTTTATGCTAAACTTCCATCTTTTGGTCTATCCTCTGAGCTGTGCCAGTGGATCAAGAGCTTTCTAACGGAGCGAAAGATCTCAGTTGTAGTTGACGGTGTGTCTTCTATACCGCATTCAATCAACGCAGGTGTTCCCCAGGGTTCTGTCCTCTCTCCCACCCTATTCCTTATGTACATTAACGATCTCATGGGAGTAACCTCCAACCCAATTCATTGCTTTGCTGATGACAGTACCCTGCACTCTGTCAGGACTGGTGAAACCTCATCCACCGGTCGTCTGGGGGCTGTGTCGTCGATAAATGATGATCTTGGTCTCTTGGAGGAATGGGGAAACCTCAATCAAGTAAAATTCAATTCCCAAAAAACCCAATGTTGTTTAATTTCTAGACAAAAAAATAGGATTTGCCCTCCCCTTATTTACAGCAATAATGGCCTCGAGTTCAAAGATTCATTTTCTGTTCTGGGAGTGACAGTTACATCTGATCTCTCCTGGAGCAACCACATCTCTTCTGTGGTTAAATCTACCGCAAGGAAATTGGGTTTCCTATTCAAAACGAAGCGTTACTTTTCCTCCCAACAACTCCTAATCTTCTATAAAGCCCCAATTCGGCCGTGTCTTGAATATTGTTCCCACCTTTGGCGAGGGGCGTCGAAAGACGCTCTCTCCTCCTTGGAAGCCATACAGAGGCGTGCAATTAGACTGATAGGTGATTCTACCCTTACTGCATCCCTACAGTCACTAGATCATAGAAGAAGAGTATCTGCACTATCTCTCTTCTACAGGTATTACCATGGTCAATGCTCTGCCGAATTAAAATCAATTATCCCACCCAATGCAACATATTCACGGAACACAAGAGAGGCATCTTCCCAGCATCCCTATGCTGTTCAGATCACGACTAACAGAACAAAACAATTTCATTCTTCCTTTGTCCCCATGACCTCCCGTGATTGGAACAAGCTCCCTGCGTCTATCTTCCCCAAAACCTACAATCTTCAGACTTTCGAGTCTAACCTCAACAGGCATCTTCTCAGTTCCCGCAGTTGAGTTTCCCCTTTATGCTTCTCCTTTTGTTTTTATTTTCTTCCTGGCTGCATGTGACTATTGGTCATTATAGGTCTTCGGACTTTATGCACCCATTCCAAAAAAAAAAAAAAAAAAAAAAACGAACGAGTCAACTTCAGCCGCTTCGTCATTTGCCTCCTCATTAAAGAAACTTTCTAGAGTGTAAATGAAAATGTTTTTTTTTTATTTTCCACCACTATGAAGACACTGTGAAAAAAAAACATATTTTTTTAAAATGACCACAAGCTGCTAGAGCAAAGACTTTAAAAGAAGCTGGGATCATCTTTTTGGGGAGCAGGGAAGGAACTTCTACGTAGTGCTCCCTAATAACGTTGTCCTATCTCAAAGACACGGCTAATCCTTCCAAACAACTTCAAATAGAATGAATGATAAGATAAAGCAGCACAATAAAAATAAATGTTTTATTTTATTATAAGATCGGACATTCAAAATAAGGACGCATTCTTCCCTTATTAATTGAATCGTTTCTAACAAAATATAGAGCTATATATTTCTAAGTTCGAACAAACGCAGAAATGAAGACAGTTCGGTTTTTCGCTCTTTTCATCCCAAACGAATGGAAAAGATATTTCCCTCGTTAGCTTCCATCGCCTCAAAAAGGCATTTCACATCTATTCTCTAATAAAAACACAAACTTGCTTTATTATTGCTTTATTCCAGACAGTCAGACAGACAATATATTGCAAAAAGCACTTTTTTTTGATTCAGGGGACCTCAAAACGTGAAGATCCATCAAAATCTCGATATTGAATTTTTGACATTAATCCAATACTTTCTCTCTATATATATTAACATAATTAAGTTTAGAGATTGCGGTGTAGGTTTTAAGTGAAACATTTTAAACTGAGGTTGTGTTTATATGTGGGGTTTCACTGGGTTATGTGAGTAAAAACAAAGAATATATATTATACTCGATATATTTCGGGATAATATCCCATCTTCAAGAGTTACAAACGACTGACTGTGAGAGTGAAAATTACAACCTTTTATGGTAAGGAAAAGTGGAGGGGGGGAGTAGGGTGGAGTCTGATGCGTTTTGTTTGTCTATATTAACATATATAGAGGTAAAAGAAAGTAAAAAACAAATGGTACAATCGTACACGTTCCGAGCAAAATGTTATCAACCAAACTCGTGAGGGTCGGGTGTAAAACAAGTTAAAAAATCGAACATGGCCCATAGTTTTTAAGATTTCTTTTTGTTCTTAATACAAAGTAAATGCAATAAAATTAATTTTTTTTTATTTTAAATATTATATATATATACACTGGACCTCAGCGCGGAACAAGTGGGCCTCGCATCAAAAAAGGTTGGAAACTATAGAATTTTAAATAAATTTAACAATTTAAATACAAATCAATTTAATAAATAATTACAATTTAAATAAAACAAAGACAAAAATGTCGAAATTACTTTATTAATGCCAAATTTCTAAAATTTTAAAATTATCTTTCCATTTCAGTTTTTCTCTGTCTATTTTATTGGAAATCCTTATAAAAACAAAATTTTTATTTAATATCCAACAAAACATATCGAGATTATGTTGATTTGTCCTTCAAATTCAAAATCGACATTTTTTCCTTTATTTTCTTTGGTGTGGCGCTCATATCGCGCGCCACAAATTGAATAAAATGATTTGTATTTGTGTTAAATTTACTTAGAAATGTTTAGAAATATTTCATATTAACAATTACAACAGAGGTAGACTAGAACAGGTCGCCTGAAGAAGAAACGAATTGTTTTTTAACGCGCAGTGGATGGTCTATATGTCGTAGACAGATCGTGAAATTAGACAGTTCATGAACTGTCTAGACATTTCATGAACTGCAGCCAGATCGTGTAATGGTCAAACAGTTACATGATCTGGCTAAACATTTTAGACAGTTCATAAAATGCACTTGGACCTTAGACAGATGGTGTAATGCTCGAGAATTACATGAAATGTCTAAATTTTTTAGGCAGTTTATGAAGCTGTTTTGCCGATCGTGCAATATCTGGGAACATTGAATTACTGAAAATGAGACAACTGAAAAAGATAAAATATTAATTAAAGTAGCTACTTTTATTTATCATTTATTTACAAAGCTTAAAATATAAAATCTTTCGTCCTTTATTTCATTTTTTAATGTATTATTTAATTAAATTTCTATTTATTAAAGCAGGGTAAACTTGAGTGACATCGGCTGTTACTCAAAACGTTAGCTTTTTTGCACGCACATCTTTTAGTAGTGCATTGCACGTCAGAGGCTCTGCACGAGCATTGAAAAAAGCCTTGCCCTCCACTGCAATGTTAACAGCTTCTCTCAGAGAAAGGAGTTTGTTTAAGTCTATTTCATCACGCGTAAAGAACTGAGAGACAACCGGAATAAGATTTTCGGGCCGGAACCACCCTTTTACGATTCCATTTCGGACCCCCACCTGATTTACTTCTTCTTTTTGGTCTGTGATGACACATACAATGTTCTGGGGATCACTGGGGCCACGATCAACCTTTGGTACTGAAAGAAGTACGCAATCACCAATTTTATACTGAGGTTACAATCAGCTGATGTTGAGTTATGTCTATTGCATTACGTCGCACTCACATCAATATGCGCAACTGTGTGTTGGTGGGCGCGAAATTTTACTTTTTTCGAGATCTTTATTTGCTTTACAGACAGTACACGATCGGCAAAACAGCTGTTAGGCAGTTCATGAACTGTACGATCTGTCTAAGGCCCAATTGCATTTCATGAACTGTCTAAAATTTTTAGCCAGATCATCTAACTGTTTGACCATTACACGATCTGGCTGCAGTTCATGAACTGTCTAATATCACGATCTGTCTACGACATTTATATATATGACGACCAGGACTGGACAGGATCGAGATAGCTCTAAATCTCACTAGTGGAAGGATAGCATCAAATGGAAAGAAATAACACCCAAATCGGAGACCCTTTATGGGTGAGACAAAAAAAAAAGCCAAATTAGAAAAGAATCTATAATAAATTTTTTTTTTTGTGACTTTACATATATTTTATATAAAATTTCTTTGATTATTATACTATTTATATTATATTTAAAATTATGATTAATATGTATATAAAAAAAAAGAAGGGAAAATAATTTCTTGTTTGTCTTTCTTCTTACAATCAATGAGAGGAATTTTAGTGATTAAATAAGAAAGAGAGAAAGGATCGTTAAAATAAATAAAATCTTTGTTTTTTTGTGTTTTTGTTTTTGTTTTCATCAGGAGGAGTATAAAACTTTAACAACTGCTTTGGGCTAAAGAAGAAAAAAAAAAAAGAACAAATATTAAATAACAATACTTTGTTTTCTTTGATTGTTTTTGTTTGTTTGATTTTTTTTTTTTTTTTGTTTTTGTTTAATACAAAACCTTTCGGATTTTTGAACAATAGTTTGTTGTTGCTGCTGCTGGCGGCTTTTTCTCTTCTGTTGTCTCTCTTATGCGTTTATTTAGAATATCCGGTGTGTTTTCACATTTTAGTTTGCGTTTAACAGCTGAATGGTTCACGTTCTCTTTCTGCAAAATAAAGAAACAAAAAAAATATTATACAGGGGTGGGAAGCGATTTTAAATTCTATTGGGCATCTAATCTAATAGAGGAAAAAATAATATAAATTCATAATTCCTCATCTGAAATAAATTAGTGAAATTATTTCCCCTTCTGGCTGCCTCCCCCACCTTCCTCGTCGGAATAAACTTACAAATATTAAAGCAGTGGTTCCCAACCTTTTTTGGCCCATCGCCCCTTTCTGGAGGTTGTCTATCACCTATCGCCCCCCTTTTCATTTTCATTGCATGATTTAAAATCTTTAACAAAAAGTACTTAATTTCAAAGTGAATCACTCAAGTTCCTCAGATAACGTTTTCTTTTCAAAGTAAAAAAATACAACACCTGCAGAAATAGTGACTGAAACGTTGAAATTTTCAAATATGAGTAGGATGGAAGGAAGCCAGGAAAGAAATCAGACAAAAATTTAATCAATCTTTATCTAATTTTTAATTTCAATTGCCGACTTTTTCTCAGGACAACAGGTAGTATCATATCTATATTTTACTAACTACCGATTGTCCTGAGGAAGAATGCGATTTGCGACCTAAACGTCGGCAATCGAAATTAAAAATTAGATAAAGATTGATGAAATTTTTGTCTGATTTCTTTCTTGGCGAAACCTTTTAAAAATCTAATAATAATTTTATTTTTATGAATAAAATAACAAAAATGCATCTTTTTAAATGCTTTTATTTAACTTACTCTTTCAAGGTCACCAACTTTATGGCTTTGTTAAGGACACTTCCCGATGAGCTAGAGGTGTGAAATTTGATATTTACGAGTCATTTTTGATGACGCAAATTGTGAGTTTGGTTTTACCAAAATGGACCAAACTAATGTGGTACTTTATTTGAAACCGTTCGTGAATTAATGTAATTTCAAAAGACTTCCCGATGGGCTAGAGGTGTGAAATGTAATACTTAAGAGTCATTTTTGATGACGCCACTATATGGTGGTTTTGATCAAAATAGACCAAACTAATGTGGTACTTTATTTGAAACCCTTCGCGAATTAATGTAATTTCAAAAGACTTCCCGATGGGCTAGAGGTGTGAAATGTAATACTTAAGAGTCATTTTTGATGACGCCACTATATGGTGGTTTTGATTAAAATAGACCAAACTAATGTGGTACTTTATTTGAAACCCTTCGCGAATTAATGTAATTTCCAAAGACTTCCCGATGGGCTAGAGGTGTGAAATGTAATACTTAAGGATCATTTTTGATGACGCCACTATATGGTGGTTTTGATCAAAATAGACCAAACTAATGTGGTACTTTATTTGAAACCCTTCGCGAATTAATGTAATTTCAAAAGACTTCCTGATGGGCTAAAGGTGTGAAATGTAATACTTAAGAGTCATTTTTGATGACGCCACTATATGGTGGTTTTGATCAAAATAGACCAAACTAATGTGGTACTTTATTTGAAGCCTCACGCAAATAAGGCCCTATTAACTATAGTTTTGAATTTTGATATTTACGAGTCATTTTTTTATGATAATGAATAATTTTTCAATTGAACCAAATCAATACAGGCCAAACTAATGTGGTACTTTATCATATTGATGATTTTTGATAAGACTAAAAGACTAAAAAGCTTAAAATAAAAATAAAATAAAAAAAGATTTTTAAAAAAATGCTTTTATTTAAATTGAACTAAAAAAGAGAAATAAGAAAGAAATAATTTAATTGTTCTTGTTAAAATTTTTTAATATTTATGACTTAAAATAAAAGCGTGGGGCGCGAGTCTCAGAATCACTTCGAAGCGCCCCACGCTTTTATTTTAAGTCAAATATTAAAAAATTTTAACAAGAACAATTAAATTATTTCTTTCTTATTTCTCTCTTTTTAGTTCAATTTAAATAAAAGCATTTTTTTAAAAATCTTTTTTTTTATTTTATTTTTTTTCGGTCAATCTTTATTTAATGAAAACAAAAATGACAAAAATTATTAATCAATTCTAGATTGGGGCGTTTCAATTCTAGATTGGAATTATCTTCAGACTATTTTATTTTTATGACAATATTTTTTCCTCTTCTTTCCTGACCATCCTTTAAATAGGAGATTTTTCTCTTTGATTTATTCTTTTAAATTTTAGTCAACTCTAATAATTTTTCCCCCTTTGAATACTCATCGCCCCAGCTTATTTATCGCCCTCCTGATATCCCAAATCGCCCACTTGGGGGCGATCGCCCTCAGGTTGGGAACTAAACATAAAATTATTTAGTACCGCACTGTAGCTGTACTAAATTTTAACAATTTTTCTAATGACGTGGCTGTATATAAATTTGTTCGTAATAGGAAGAGGTTTGCAGCCAAATGAAAGAGCCTCTATTATTAAATAAACTCTTTAATCCGGACGTTTCGGCATAGATTCACTGTGCCATCATCAGCCTTCCAAGCTAAAAATTCATCGAACATTCACATACACTATTATAATATTGCCATTACATTTCTATATACAGTATAAAGGTGTTACATATATTACTTACAGTATATAAGTCTTAAGTAGACATATATTAATTATTAATAATAGAGTTGTCTTGATTATATAATACAATTGATGAATATCAACAATGCATTTAGTCAGTGAAAAACTAAATGCTGACTAAATGCATTGTTGATATTCATCAATTGTATTATATAATCAAGACAACTCTATTATTAATAATTAATATATGTCTACTTAAGACTTATATACTGTAAGTAATATATGTAACACCTTTATACTGTATATAGAAATGTAATGGCAATATTATAATAGTGTATGTGAATGTTCGATGAATTTTTAGCTTGGAAGGCTGATGATGGCACAGTGAATCTATGCCGAAACGTCCGGATTAAAGAGTTTATTTAATAATAGAGGCTCTTTTCATTTGGCTGCAAACCTCTTCCTATTACGAACAAATTTTAACAATTTTGCTTGTAAATAAATATCAAAATATTTCATATTATATAATTCACTGTATCAATGTATATAAAATAATTAAATTAATAAGAGGATAGAAATGAGAGTTGCAGCTAAGTTTATTTCATTATTCGTTTAATTCACACAGCTGACGTTTCGGTTCCGTGTTTAAACCATCCTCAGAGCTGGCGAAAAGTCATTATGAAAGTGTCATAGTGGATTTTATACATTGTTGAACAACTCTTATATAATAAATATATACATAAGTATGAGATGACGACCAGGTAAAGAGAGCGCAAAAGTGGTGTCCCATCCATTCGTCTTCTACTTGTGATTATTTGATTGTTTTTATAAAAGAAAATCAAAATTTCTTGAGTGTGGAAGTGGCTGTGATTAATATCTTAAAAGAATGGCAAGATGTAGCAGCCAGGAAGGAGCGTCTCTAAAACAATGAAACTACCAGATATTCGTGACGTTTCGGTCCAAATTTATTTGACCATCATCAGGCAATCAGGAGTTGTCATATGTAAATTTGTATAAATATATTTATACATAATACATACATACATATAAATATATTTATTCAAATTTACATATGACAACTCCTGATTGCCTGATGATGGTCAAATAAATTTGGACCGAAACGTCGCGAATATCTGGGAGTTTCATTGTTTTGGAGACGCTCCTTCCTGGCTGCTACCTCCCGCCATTCTTTTAAGAAAATCAAAATCTTTATTGGAAATTTTCAAGGTATGAACCATCAAAGTTTCCATTAAAAAATATATAATATTTTTTTTAAAAACAATGAAATAATCACAAGTAGAAAACGCATGGATGGGACTTAATATTTGGCCCTCACTATATATTTATGCAAATATTTATTATATATAAGAGTTGCTCATAAAAATATACTATGACACTTTCATAATAACTTTTCGCCAGCTCTGAGGATGGTTCAAAACACGGAACCGAAACGTCAGCTGTGTGAATTAAACGAATAATGAAATAACATCTTTCATTTCTATCCTTTTAATAATATAACATCTCAGATAGAAATTGTTTTTGTAAAATAATTAACTACAAATAAAACTTGTTACCTCTGAGGCCCTGAGGATGAGTGCGACTAGCACCCGAAACGTCGGCAACTTTCTATTTCACCTAGCTACTGTTTCCCAGGAAGGCTCCCGTCCCTTTCTTCTGATTTTATATATACATTCATTCAACTCAAGGACTTTTTATTAAATATTACGTATATAAATGATTATTTTAAAAATTAGTAAGTTCCAAGGGACAGTTGACTAACATATGTTAGTTATGATTATATTGTTCCATTTTGACTAGATCCTGAAGATGGCTCAAACTGATTATGTAAACAGATGGCCAAACAAGTGTTTTCTTTATTCCATCTTGGGTAACAAACAAACAGTTCCCTCATATATATATATAAACTTTTTTTACGGAACTCTCGCAAAAGGTTGTGTCTTTTTTGCCTATTTTATGGCCAATTTCATTTATAAGATAATCAAAAACAGAACTGGTCATCCTCGAGCTCTCAACCCGCCGCACAGTGGTTCCAAATCCCAAAAACGTGGCCAAAAGTCCAAAAATAAAGTTTTAATAATATATTTACGATTATGAACGACCGTTTTTGAGAACCATATGCACATATCTGGCTCTCAATATCTATTTGAATCTGAGCGTTTTTGACAACAATCGGGAGCTCTCTCCGAAGGCAAATAAGCATCCTTTTCATTGTGCTTTTGGTTATTTCAATTTCGTCAAATGGAATCAACGACTGAAAGTAAGTAAATTTCAACAATGTAAAAAAAATGCAATAAATTTTGATAGTTAAATTATAGGAGCATTTCAAATAACGTCTTATTTTTTTTTCCATTTCAGAAATCGCAAAAATTCAAAAAGTCAAAAGTAAAAAGTCCCACGACATCTCAAACCACTTTTCCTGCCTTTTGTAATCCTTCTTCATTAATAATATTAAAAAATTAGCTGCACAGACTTGCACATTTATTTTTTATTCAATTTTTTCCACGGCAGTGCATAAATTTGCTATCAGTCTCGCATTGCACCCTTTCTTTATGGTTGATTCAAAATGATTTTATTTATTTTAAATATAAATACTAGCGCTTTATATTATAGTTTCCCCACTTGCCAGGGGGTTGCGCCCCTGGACCTCCTTGCTCGCTTTCGGCGAGCAAATGCATCAAATTTAATCTTGCTCACTGTTTGGAAATTTGCAATTGCTCGCCTTCGGCAAAATTTTAAAGTTTTAAATTTCACTGACTGACTCCACTTCCTCCTCCGCGACCTCGGAAACCACCCAATACCAATTTTTATTGAAATCGGATTATTTTTTTTAAGTTCCCCATAATGGCAACGCCATATTTTTTTTTTTTTTTAATAAATAATATCAAATTCGAAATAAGCGACCTCAAAAACCTGTGTATATTGAATTTCAGAGAGATTAAATAACGTTTTTGACTTTTGACCACGTTTTCGTGAATTGGAACCACTGTG
>JAKCPI010019483.1:0-11819 GCA_023213315.1 Euborellia annulipes
AAGACAAAACCTATCTGTAACTCAAAAAATCAGAAACTACTATGAAGTACGAAAAAAATTGGTTTTCGTGACATGATCTGTTGTGTCTGTGTTCAATTTTAAGCATGAATGTATTGAGCTAGGAGGTTGAAATTGTATAGTGAAGTTAGCTAGGCATTTTCCTGGTGCGTGAAAATAAGCGTTTAAACAAAATCGGCCAAAAAGTACTAGTACTTTACTGATGTACTTTTTCAGTTTTTTTCGATTTTCTCATTTAATACATTTTCTTCTTAGAATTTTAGGTTATTCTTTAAGAAGGGTCTTGTTACCAATAAACAAGATTTCTTCCCTTTTAAACGAATTGACCATTAATTAAATTGGTTGAAATTTAACACGTTTTTCTAACACAAATAATTAAACTAATTAGATAGCTTTAACAAGTGATCATAAGCATCACTTCTAAGTAAAGCTAATTGTGCTTGGGAAATATTAAGTTTACAGAACTGATTGGATTACTTCTTGAATAGACATTTGAAATACGACCACTCCTCGAGTATTATATTTAGTATTATGATAAACTAGAATTATATCGAGAGTCTACTTATGAGTGTGTATTTAATTAATTAATACTAACATTTGGTCGGATCCGTAGGCTGTCTGTCCGAGAATGCCAGCCACTGCCCCCGTGGCAGCGACGATGGCCGTAGCTACTCCATATGCTGCCAGTGCATACCGACGCAAAGCTGCATCCGTGCCGAATACTTTCACCACTTTTAAATAAAGATAATGACCCTCCATTGTGGTCCAGAGAAGGGAACATAAGAAGAGGAAATGAAGAAGAATGCCTACAACAATGCAAAATCCCTGGAACAAAATAAAGAATGAATGAGAAAATTTTCAGCACCATTATTAACTGCCGGACTAGAAGAGTAAAAGCTACTTTTTGTTGTCTAACTTCACGGCTTGCTCTACTATGATTGCCTAAGTTTTTTTTTGAAAATTAACATTTTTAAAGAATTTATTATTAATTAACTTAGAATCTCTCTCTCTTCCTCAACTCCTATAATTTCATGAATTTCGAATTGCAAGTTTTCTTCTTAATGTTTGACGTTTCTTCATTCAAATTTAAATAAAAAAATTTGATATTTTTTCATTTTCAGGATTTTTATTAATGTGGTGACTGAGTGTACACATTCACCGCCAGTTTCTGTCACTCAAATGACCATCATCAGATCTGCAAACTACAATTTTCACAGCATGAGTACTGGCACAAAGTCAAAATAAATCTGGTTTGATAGTCGCAAAGCACACAACTTTCTCTTACCTTCGGAAATCAAAAGTTGTGTTCTGTTCTTGTTACACCAGATTTTTTGTGTCGACATATGTTTAGTTTCCGACAGTTTCAGATGGTGAAGAGGGAGAAGGAAGGAGTTTCCGAGTTAGTTTACTTGCTTGCTTCCCAGTCTATTTTTCTACCACATAGATTTGAGATCTCTTAAACAAAAATCTCGACATCGAATTTTTGACATGATCGCAATACTTTCTCTCTCTATATATTTCATATATATAAGGTAAGAGAAAGTAAAAAACAATTACCACATTAATATATATTTGAAAATGAAACAATATCTATTTTTTTATTGAAATTTGAATGAAAAACCTATCCATTAAGAAGTAAACTTCCCAATTGAAATTACTTAAAGATTCTCTTACATCTCCCGGTTTTGTCGTATAATTTCTCTTGATTCTGAGGATAATTATGAGAATTTATTCATTTAAATACCTATATGTAAACAATATGAATTGAAAACGATCTGTTGAACATAGCCACACGCACACATATTTCTAGTATAATTTAATCCCCAATAAAGAGTAAACCAACTCTCCTATATTTGTTGAGTTTGCGCTATTGCTATTGCTATCGATTTCACAATGTGTAACACTATCGACAGACAAGTGGCTTTGGGTGAAAAATTTATCGAGAGATAGAATAACATTTTCTGTCTATTCTTTTTATTTTCTCCCACTCTTCTTATATCTTCTTTTTTTTCTCCTTCGCTTTATTATTATAAATGGAGGATCGGAAATTTCCTCCCCCCCCCACGTTTCCATCTTTTTTCTGTTAAAATGAAATAAAAATATTAAATAAACCAGACTATGAGAGCCCTATAAAGTACAGAAGTTATTTTTGTTTAATAAAATAACAAAAAATTATACCACAAGTTTAAATAAATACATAAATAAATGAAGTTTCAAGAGCGAGTTTTGTTTTCTCTCTTGAAATTTAATGGCATATATACAATAAGTTTTATTTATTTATTTACAAAACTTTATCGAAGGTAAATAGAGATAATTTATTTAATTTGATGAAAGATAAGGTATTTGTTACTCTTCTCGGTCGCAAAAACGTATGATAGGGTTGCAGGGAAAAAGTGAGGTCCATCGACCCCATATCGCGGGAATAAGGCGAGGAGAGAAGAATAAAATTTTTGGAACGAAGTTCTTTAATGCGGTTTACGCAGGGTGAATTTGGAGAAAATGAAACGTAACAAAAACGCGTTCCTAACAAAAATGAGGCGTTCCTAGCGCCCGAGCGACTGCGGACGAAGGCGAGATTAGCCGAAGCCTTGGCGAGGCCACGCCCATCTTCTCCTACTCTTTATTTCCTTCTATCTACCGTAGGCGGCGAGCAAGTTTCCAGCGGCCGCAGCTCCTTGGCTAGACGAAGGCGGTCTTTCCGTCTATTTAAATAATATTCATATTAAATTATATTCTGAGTTGAAGAAAAGGCGTGAGGAACTTCATTCCTATCGGGGGTCTCACGATTCCACACGTTTGCTTTTTTTTTTCTCTAAGACATTCTTTTAGACAAAATTTTTTTTTTTAAAATAATTTATTCTTTACTGACCCAAGTCTTATTATTCAAAGACTAGTTTCTTTATTATTTTGAGAAAAAATTTTTTCTCAATTTATTAGATAAATTTTTGAATAAAGAAATATTTTTTCTTCCCTTGTCGAAGGTGAACTTAATCGAAAATAAAATGACAGGTTGTGATCTAGAGATGCTAGAGGAGAGAAAGGAGCCTTTAAATCAACCCCATGTGATCTCGTCTTTATTTTCGTATTAGGATAGGGTGGAGAGAGAGAGAGAGAGAGATCTTTCTCTCTTCGCCGACGCATTATTAAATATTCATCAACACATCGAGGCAATGCGGGTTTAAATAGTGCACAGTGAGCAACGCTAATCTTTTTTCGATAATTACCAAATGCGTTTGCTTGGAGAAAAGCATAAATAAAAAATATAAAATAATAATAATAATAATCATTATAATCACGAGGTGAGGAAATTGAAGATTAAATAGTTTTATTTAAAATTAATTATTGTAACGTCACTTCCAATACTCTTTGAAAGCGCGACGACGTCTTTCTAGATTCTATATTTATTTATTTTTTATCAATACAATTTGATATAGTGGATTCAAAACTTAGATTTTTTAATGTTTAAGGCATAGCGTATTTTTTGGAAGATGAAGGAGAAAAATCTGGTGTGACTGGCGCCAGCACACAACTTTCTCTTACCTTCGGTAATCGAAAGTTGTGTACTGTGCCTGTCACACCAGATTTTTTGTGTCACATGTATTTAGTTTCCGACAGTACGGTACATTCGAATTTCAAGATGTAAAATTTGTATGGGAAAATATTTATATTTTGATACCATGGCAACCATTTCTCCTATCTTTTCTATGGAGTACAAGAGTAAAGTGGTCTTCAGAAGATTTCAATTACAAAATGAGGATATACATTTTAAAGAGAATCTAAAAAATAATTGATTTTTGAATTTAAAAAAGGAAAATCGTTTGAGCGAATTTAGAGAAAATCGAAAAAAAAACTAAAAAAGTGCATCAGTAAAATACTCGTACTCTTTGGTCGATTTTGTTCAAAAGCTTCATGTCACGTCCCATGGGGGTGCCTAACTTAAATATAAAATTTCAACCACCTAGCTCTTTTCGTTCTTGAGATATTTTTTTTTCAGAGACAGACACAGACAGACAGACCATGTCGCGAAAACCACTTTTTTGGATTCCCTAGGGAGGCGCGAATATTGGGCACCAAGATCAATTTTCCAAATGATTGCTAGTTTTATAAATAAAATAATAAAACTTAGAAGATTCTGGGACGGAGGTTTTCCTTAATTAAAAATTCGATGAGCCGCAATGGCACCCTCAGTAGAGACGATAGAGAGAATATGAATAAATAAAAAAAATATTTTTATATAACTTTTTATTTTATTTTTTAGTATTAAAAATTTTCGTTTTTGTGTTATTTTATTAAATGCGTGGGGGAGGGGGCGTCAAACGATTAAATATTTTTAAGGGAGGCGTTGTAACAAAAGGTTTGGAAACCACTGGCCTAAAGTAAGACTCATTCTAGAAAATTATACTATGCGTAAAACCCAAAGGCGGGCCCAGGGAAGTTTTTCAGGGTTTTAATTGTTTTCTGACTAGACGCGAAGCTCGCCGAAGGCGATAGCATTGTTAATTATTTTATTTATTAGGATTGGATAAGGGGTTGAAAAATTGAAAAAAATATTTTTTTTTTAAATTTATTTTAGCTGTATCGAAGCCAAACAAATAGAAAACATTCAAAAAATAGCGTTGATTATTATTTTGATTAGGGGGGATGAAGGGGATGAAGCGTTGATTATTTAAGAAAGGCCTTGGAATATTCCAAATCACTTGTTGACATTTTTTTCCAGCTCTAAATATAGTTAGATTAGAGCAAAAGGTATTTTTTACTTTTAATAAAAAGGGAATTGCTATGTCCATCTATTTATTCCTATACAGAGAGAGAGAGTCGAGTTTCTGGTTCAGTCGTGCGCGAGGCCTTCTGGCAGGCGCCAAGATGCTCTGTTTTTTTTTTGTTGTGTTTAAAGTGAATCAAAGTGAATAATTAATATAGTGCAACCACCCTGACCTCACCTTTAACCAGCACACCACCACACCCTCTTGAGCGTCTTATTAAAGGTAATTAGGCCTAATATGCATTTTATCGTTGAAAAAAAAATGATAGAAACAAATAATTTGACTGCGAAAAACGATTCTTTTGAATATGAAATTAAATATTTTGGGCTAAATCCTATATGACGGTAAGTAAATTTTTATTAAAATTAGGAAGTTTTCAGGGAGAATTCACCCTCCCTTCCCTTTATTATTCTAAAAGAGGTGGCGGTAAGCCAATGTGATCGAGATATATGCCAAAATAAGGAAAATTTTGAAGAAATACAAGGACCACATTAACCATTAAAAATATATATTTTTACTTACTTTTTTGGGTTTTTTCTTTCTCCATTGTAATTTAGATGACAAAAACCTTGCGTCTGACCTATTCTGATTGAGATAAGTAAAGAAATTTATTAAATAGAGTTGAAAATATAAAAAATAATTTTATCGAAAATTGTTTATTTTTTTAATATTGAACGATAAAGGAGCTAACTTCATGTTGTATTAAAAGTTAAAGTATTCACTGACTTTTTTTTTTAGTAAAAAGGCTCGAGTTTGCTACACTTATTAAGAACATCTTTGGGTCCGCGGGCCACCGATGGAGACCCGTGTCTTTTGGTTCTTATATTTAAATTTAAATAAAAAATATCCATCCAGAATATATTAAAGAAGTTGCAGGGATCCCTTGTCCGAGAGCCGCCGGAGGCGCTCGGAGACCTTCGGTTAATTAAGGTCGGTTCTGTTTTAGATTTAAAAATATTCATCCAGAATATTTTAAAGAACTTGCAGGGATCCCTTGTCCGAGAGCCGCCGGAGGCGCTCGAGACCTTCGGTTTTAAGTTCGGTTATTTTATTTTTAGAAAAAATTCAAAACAACTAGGGAATTCTCGGCTTCGGTTCGGTTCGGTTTGGTTCGGCTCGGCTCAGTTCGGTTCGAAACCATCCAGTTAGAAGCGATTCGGTAGCTTTTAAAAATAAATTTTCGGGTCCGAAGGGTCCGAAAATTTATTTTTAAGGGCTACCGAATAGCTTCTAACTGGATGGTTTCGAACCGAACTGGGCGAGCCGAACGATCCGAACCGAACCGAAGTCGGATACTAGTGACAAAACAACTTCAGGGGACACGACCTAATTGTTTCGGTCCTTCGGTTGCAGTTCGGTTTCCTTCGATTAAAAGAAAATTTAAAAAAACTAGGGAATTCTCGGCCTTAGTGACAAAACAAATAGCATGCCTAAATGAAAAAAAAAACGAAAGATTCATGAATGTTGAGCTAATGTCAAAAGTGGTCAAAAGTGTAAACTAGTCAGCCAGTGCGAAGGCTTGCCACTTTATTCTGAAGATTAACCGAAAAAATTATTCTTTGTTTTTTTTTTTCAATTATCATCTGAAGTTAGCCCCTTTATCATTGTTTATTAAAAAAAAAAAAAAAAAATAAACAATTTTCGATAAAATTATTTTTTATATTTTCAACTCCATTTAATAAATTTCTTTACTTATCTCAATCAGAATAGGTCAGACGCAAGGTTTTTGTCATCTAAATTACAATGGAGAAAGAAAAAACCCAAAAAAGTAAGTAAAAATATATATTTTTAATGGTTAATGTGGTCCTTGGATTTCTTCAAAATTTTCCTTATTTTGGCATATATCTCGATCAAATTGGCTTACCGCCACCTCTTTTAGAATAATAAAGGGAAGGGAGGGTGAATTCTCCCTGAAAATTTCCTAATTTTAATAAAAATTTACTTACCGTCATATAGGATCACGCCATATTTTGTATTTCACTAAGGGTAGAGGGTGAATATGAGCTGTTGAAAGGGGGAGGGGGAGTGTAGGTGTAATTGAAAAAAAAATAGTTGTTTTTGTTTGTTTTTTTTTTAAACACACACTTTTTTCTCATTCCCACTCAACACTCACACACACATTCACTCAATCTTTTCCGCAACTCAGGCCATATAAGAGTTTATACGATAACCGTTATTAATTAATAATATACATATTGGGGGTCCAGGCATGTCTATTTAAGCCATTTGGTATCCATTTCGGGCTGCCAGGGGTCCGAACCCGCGACGTTCGGTATAGAAGGTAGGCACGCTACCAACTACACCAAGCCTGAGGGCATTTTTTAAAAAATATTTTCTTAAGCCACCATTATTTATCATTATATTCTTTCTATATGGCCTATATTTTTGTTAATCAAATTTCCTTAATATACAATACTTTTACACAGGGGTGGATTAAGGGTTGAAAATTAAAATAAAATAATTTCAAAATAAAATTAAAATTAAAATACTTATTTATAAATGTATTCAAATTATTTTGAGAGTAAATTCGCGGTGAAGGATCGCATTTCCTTAAAGGGAGGGGGGTGAGATATGAAGGCATTAATCAGGGGGTTAATGCCCCATCTCATTTAATGAATAAAGATATTAATGTTTTTTAATACGTTTACTAAAAAATAAGTGCATTCAGTTTGAGTTAAAATTTATATTCAATATTTAGCAAATAGCATAGTGAGATAGAAACATTTTAATGTCATTCTAAAATTTCTTATTATTGGGGCGGAATTAATTTTTGAAGATTTCGAAACTCTCATTAACAGATAATAATAACACTTAGGAACCCTTCGAATCCCTTGCAGAATTATATATGGTAATATATAGGGAGATAAAATATTGGATTCATGTCAAAAATTCGATGTCGAGATTTTGATGGATATACACGTTTTGAGCTCCCCTGAATCCAAAAAAGTGGTTTTTGCGACATGGTCTGTCTGTCTGTCTGTCTGTGTGTGTGTGTCTGTCTGGGTTCAATTTAAAAAGGGACCCCCGTGAGCGAGCTTTTAATCTGAATCGGCCAAAGAGTACTAGTACTTTACTGATGTACTTTTTCAGTTTTTTTCGATATTCTCAAAATTCGCTCTAACGATTTTGATTAAAATTCAAAAACCTCAAAATTGTTTGAAGCATACTTTACTCTTGTGCTTCATAGGAAAGATCGGAGAAATGGTTGCCATGGTAACAAAATATAAATAAACAAATAGTTTATAAATCAATGTTTTTAGGCTGCACCTGCTCTTTCTCCTGTCTAAATAGTTTATAAATTTTTTAAATACAAATGTGCCATACTATCGGAAATTAAATATATCTGATGTAGCAAGGGTACTTTGCGACTATCACACCAGATTTTTTTAAATTCAAGAAAGGGTACCTCTAGTGTATAATGTTATTCCCAAGGATGCCGTGAACTTCAAAAGGTTGGGAAACTCTGCTCTATACAGTCGACGTTTCGAGAATCTGAATGCCTCCCTTCTTCAGTACTAATGTGATTTTAGAAAATTAACCTTCCCCTTGGTTTTATCATTAGACCTATAGTATGAAATTAGTATCCTAATTCGTCAGCTTATCTGTAGATTTAGATCTTGAAAATTATTATTATCGACTAACTCTTGAAAATAGAAATAGGTATCTGTTTAATCCTTTTTAGATAAACGTTGATAATTGCAGTTGATTTGTAGTAAATTTAGCAATAGACCAAGCCTTGTATTGAGTGTTTATACACAGTATATTATATAGGAATAGAGAGAGAGTCCTTGTAACAAATGTCCTGGAGCGAGGAGGGTTCGTTAACGATCCGCATTTCGAGGGCGGGATTGAAAAGACAGAAACAGGGACAGAGAGACAAAGAGAAAGAGGATTCATCCGGACGTTATCTGTCATTCCCTTACACACTTTTCGGCTATTAAATACCCCCCCTGTGGCAAATTTGTCCCGGAAATTTATTTAGAAATAAAAAAAAAAAAAAACCAAACCACTAATCGATCGATTTAACGGGTTTAAAAGCTCTAATAAATTTTTTTTATTATCATAGAAAAAAAAATTTCTTTAGATGTTTGTTCATTCAAAGTTAATAATTAGAATAAAAAAGAGATTGTTGAAGGTAGAGTCTGCGAATAAATTAAGACCGAGCTGCTGGCTCTAGGCCAAATGCATACAGCGGATTTAGTTTATACCTTCGTATAGGATGATTAGGGTAAATATAATTCTATAGATTGCAAAAACAAGTCGTATTTCTGTTCTGGAAGGTAGGCCACCGAATAACTTTAGTTTAAAACTTTAATAAAATTGCACGCCACTTGGATTCCATTACTCGTGAAAATAGCTAACTCCACAGACTGTTAAAAAACATGTTTTATAATGATGTAAAAAAATTAAAAAAAAAAAAAAATGAAAAAATTATCTAACTTCTACAATTTTAGTTGCTATAAAGAAATGTGACGTGCCCTCAAAAATATAATAATTTTATTTATTTTATTTAATAATTAGATATTTATTTTATTTTTTTTTTAATTTGCCCTCTCCGCTGCTGATTTAGAGATATATATTGTATAGGCCTATTTTTACTTTCTCTTACCTCTATATATCAATATATGTTAATATATATATAGAGAGAGACGTACACGAAAGCACCTCGGGTAAATAAACGGGGATCCCGATAGGAATTTCAAATAATAATAAATAATATAGAGAGAGAGATGAGATTCATGTCAAAAATTCGATGTCGAGATTTTGATGGATATACACGTTTTGATGTCCCCTGAATCCAAAAAAATGGTTTTCGAAACATGGTCTGCTGTCTGTCTGTCTGTCAACAATATATCTCAAGAACCAAAAGAGCTAGGAGGTTGAAATTGTATATTTAAGTTAGGCACCCCCATGGAACTTGACACGAAAGGTTTTGAACAAAATCGGCCAAAGAATACTAGTACTTTACTGATTCACTTTTTCACTTTTTTTTTCTATTTTCTCTAAATTCGCTCCAACTATTTTTTTTTTAATTCAAAAATAAATTATTTTTTAGATTCTCTTTAAAATGTATATTCTCATTTTGCCATTGAAATCTTCTGAAGACCACTTTACTCTTGTACTCCATAGAAAAGATAGTAGGAGAAATGGTTGCCATGGTAACAAAATAAATATTTTCACATAGGCCTACTATAAATTTTACATCTTTTTTTTTTAACACTCACTTTTTTCTCATTCACACTCACATTCACACAGTCTTTTCGCCAACTTAGGCCATATAAGACTTTACGATAACCGTTATATATGATAATATCTATTGGGGGTCCAGGCATTTCTATTTAAGCCATCTGGTATCCAAATGAATTTTACATCTTGAAAATCGAATGTACCGTACTGTCGGAAACTAAATACATAAATACAACTAAATGCAACTGACTTACTAGCGTCCGAATAGACTTTCTACTGAATTAATTACAGTAATTTCATTTTTTTTAAATCCTTTATGGAGAGGTCTGCTTTATTATTATTTATATTTTTGAAAAATACGTAAGTAGGATTAACCTGCCCGTCCATGTTTATTATACCATCCAATATCATATTATTTCATGAAAACTGTTATCAGTTGGCGATAATATTTTAATTAAAAACACACTGGGCTTATAAATCCTTTTCAAAATCGAAGGGTTGAGAAAGAGTGGGATAGAGAGAGAGAGAGAGAGAGATGATTGATTGCTTATCATGAGTGAGAGAAAATGGAGGGAGAAATAAACTACACTCTTGAGAGTCTAGCGATTAATATCTCTTCAAAAATTTTTTTATATGTATATGCAAATATTTCAGTATTTCCTGTTTAAAAAAAAAAGAAAAAAAAAGAAAATTTGAATAAAAAAAAAAAAAAACTATTTTGAATTTCTAATGCTTTAGCAAATAATAAAAATTTATTGACGTTAATAAAAATTATTCAAAAAAACAGATGGTGACAATACAATAACAGAGAGATAAAGATTTTCTCTTTATAACGAATTGAAAGTCGATAGAGAAACTTAATAAAAAGAAGAAAGTAGTTTTTAGAAGTTTTATCAGCTCGTTGATTTTTTTTTCTAATCTTATTTATTTATTATGTAATTTGAGGAGACTTTATTGATATTATGAAAGAATAATTCTTTGTAAATGGTCGCATCTGGTCTTCTTGAACCGACTTTACTTCTCTACAACACCGAAATTTCTTCTTTGGTGAATAATTCTTTGTAAACCGACGAGGGGTTGAGGGGGACTGCTATCTCCTCGAAAGGGGAGAGGTCCTTGAATGAAGGACAGAGATTTTCGTTAATAAACGATATAATTGTTCTTACTTGCTAATACGACATATTTACACATTTTTTTTAGCGTTATTGATATTAAATGTCTTTAAAGACATGCCTAAAATAAAATTGTTCGGAATCTTCTTCATTCAATCTTTTTGACTGTCTTCCTTTATTTAGGAGTATTGCTCAATCCTTGTTTTTTTGCTTGTGAGTCAGTTTGAAAATTTTATAAGTATGCGAGGCCGGGGCAAGTTGGCCACAGGGGTAACTTGACACACCGGTAAATTTTGTCCCGTAAATTTGATAGCGTCATGCTCTCACCTAGACTCCCTCTATACATTTCTCTGTAGTGAGTGAGTTATGGAAGTCTACTTTGCCTCTTTAAAACGATTTGTTTGTTTTTTCGTTGGATAAGTAAATTTCATACTAAATGGTTTTTCACTTACTTAGGTATGTGACTCCAAAATCATACCATCCTATTTATAATTTCCTGCCTTACAATCCTGCATATTGTTTATGCATAGACTCGGTTCCCTCTTCTTCTTTTTATAATGATTTCCAATAACATTATCGTACAAAAACATAAATAAAAAGTAAAAATATTATTATTAAATGTAAAAATTTTGGTTAATATACCAGACTCACGGGCCCACTTCCGACGAGCCTTGGCACCTGACCCTGGACCCAAAACTTAGCTGACGATCCTTCGCCCTCCCTTAATCATGAATCTCAA
>JAKCPI010019484.1:0-25132 GCA_023213315.1 Euborellia annulipes
ACTTCTACAATTTTAGTTGCTATAAAGAAATGTGACGTGCCCTCAAAAATATAATAATTTTATTTATTTTATTTAATAATTAGATATTTATTTTATTTTTTTTTTTAATTTGCCCTCTCCGCTGCTGATTTAGAGATATATATTGTATAGGCCTATTTTTACTTTCTCTTACCTCTATATATCAATATATGTTAATATATATATAGAGAGAGACGTACACGAAAGCACCTCGGGTAAATAAACGGGGATCCCGATAGGAATTTCAAATAATAATAAATAATATAGAGAGAGAGATGAGATTCATGTCAAAAATTCGATGTCGAGATTTTGATGGATATACACGTTTTGATGTCCCCTGAATCCAAAAAAAATGGTTTTCGAAACATGGTCTGTCTGTCTGTTGTCTGTCTGTCTGTCAACAATATATCTCAAGAACCAAAAGAGCTAGGAGGTTGAAATTGTATATTTAAGTTAGGCACCCCCATGGAACTTGACACGAAAGGTTTTGAACAAAATCGGCCAAAGAATACTAGTACTTTACTGATTCACTTTTTCACTTTTTTTTTCTATTTTCTCTAAATTCGCTCCAACTATTTTTTTTTTTAATTCAAAAATAAATTATTTTTTAGATTCTCTTTTAAAATGTATATTCTCATTTTGCCATTGAAATCTTCTGAAGACCACTTTACTCTTGTACTCCATAGAAAAGATAGTAGGAGAAATGGTTGCCATGGTAACAAAATAAATATTTTCACATAGGCCTACTATAAATTTTACATCTTTTTTTTTTAACACTCACTTTTTTCTCATTCACACTCACATTCACACAGTCTTTTCGCCAACTTAGGCCATATAAGACTTTACGATAACCGTTATATATGATAATATCTATTGGGGGTCCAGGCATTTCTATTTAAGCCATCTGGTATCCAAATGAATTTTACATCTTGAAAATCGAATGTACCGTACTGTCGGAAACTAAATACATAAATACAACTAAATGCAACTGACTTACTAGCGTTCGAATAGACTTTCTACTGAATTAATTACAGTAATTTCATTTTTTTTAAATCCTTTATGGAGAGGTCTGCTTTATTATTATTTATATTTTTTGAAAAATACGTAAGTAGGATTAACCTGCCCGTCCATGTTTATTATACCATCCAATATCATATTATTTCATGAAAACTGTTATCAGTTGGCGATAATATTTTAATTAAAAACACACTGGGCTTATAAATCCTTTTCAAAATCGAAGGGTTGAGAAAGAGTGGGATAGAGAGAGGGAGAGAGAGAGATGATTGATTGCTTATCATGAGTGAGAGAAAATGGAGGGAGAAATAAACTACACTCTTGAGAGTCTAGCGATTAATATCTCTTCAAAAATTTTTTTTATATGTATATGCAAATATTTCAGTATTTCCTGTTTAAAAAAAAAAAAAGAAAAAAAAAAGAAAATTTGAATAAAAAAAAAAAAAAAACTATTTTGAATTTCTAATGCTTTAGCAAATAATAAAAATTTATTGACGTTAATAAAAATTATTCAAAAAAACAGATGGTGACAATACAATAACAGAGAGATAAAGATTTTCTCTTTATAACGAATTGAAAGTCGATAGAGAAACTTAATAAAAAGAAGAAAGTAGTTTTTAGAAGTTTTATCAGCTCGTTGATTTTTTTTTCTAATCTTATTTATTTATTATGTAATTTGAGGAGACTTTATTGATATTATGAAAGAATAATTCTTTGTAAATGGTCGCATCTGGTCTTCTTGAACCGACTTTACTTCTCTACAACACCGAAATTTCTTCTTTGGTGAATAATTCTTTGTAAACCGACGAGGGGTTGAGGGGGACTGCTATCTCCTCGAAAGGGGAGAGGTCCTTGAATGAAGGACAGAGATTTTCGTTAATAAACGATATAATTGTTCTTACTTGCTAATACGACATATTTACACATTTTTTTTAGCGTTATTGATATTAAATGTCTTTAAAGACATGCCTAAAATAAAATTGTTCGGAATCTTCTTCATTCAATCTTTTTGACTGTCTTCCTTTATTTAGGAGTATTGCTCAATCCTTGTTTTTTTGCTTGTGAGTCAGTTTGAAAATTTTATAAGTATGCGAGGCCGGGGCAAGTTGGCCACAGGGGTAACTTGACACACCGGTAAATTTTGTCCCGTAAATTTGATAGCGTCATGCTCTCACCTAGACTCCCTCTATACATTTCTCTGTAGTGAGTGAGTTATGGAAGTCTACTTTGCCTCTTTAAAACGATTTGTTTGTTTTTTCGTTGGATAAGTAAATTTCATACTAAATGGTTTTTCACTTACTTAGGTATGTGACTCCAAAATCATACCATCCTATTTATAATTTCCTGCCTTACAATCCTGCATATTGTTTATGCATAGACTCGGTTCCCTCTTCTTCTTTTTATAATGATTTCCAATAACATTATCGTACAAAAACATAAATAAAAAGTAAAAATATTATTATTAAATGTAAAAATTTTGGTTAATATACCAGACTCACGGGCCCACTTCCGACGAGCCTTGGCACCTGACCCTGGACCCAAAACTTAGCTGACGATCCTTCGCCCTCCCTTAATCATGAATCTCAACTAGGGTAAAGTCGGGACAGATGCCGCGGCCGGACAGATGCCGCAGTAGTCACTGCAGCGACACTAGGGCTCCGACAGTGAAACTAATCAGTTGGGCCATTAACTTGCTCTATTAAGAAGTGTCACTCGTGTTTCTGTTGTTGTATTATAAGTTTTGTCATAGTTATTTGAGTTTTCTTCACTGCAAACTGTAAGATAATCCTCAAAAATTATTCCAGCATATTTTCATAGTGGTATTTTAAGCCTTATATTAGAATATTTCATCCAAACGTAGGTTGTAACTGTAGACTAGGTAGTTGTAGAGTACGATAATGCACACGTCCCGGTTCTCTGCTGTTCGCCTGATACAAAATGGCGGTGCGGCATTTTACCCCGCGCCTCAGGACAGACGCCGCACTTAGGTTGTGGGACAGATGCCGCAAATAAACAATAACTACCTGAGCTGATATTCTCTGTTTGGGACTTGTTATTTTATTAGGTCAAGATTGATTATGCACTAAAGTCAGTCGTTGTATTTTAGGAAATGCCCCGAACAAAAGTTAGGATCTCAAACAGAGGACAATGGGGTGAAAGTGATCTTCTAGAAGCTGTAAAGCTCATTAAAGAAGACAATTATGCTATACGTGAGGCAGCTCGAAAAACAGGAGTCCCAGAACGAACAATCAGAAGGAGAATGACAAACAATAACTTTAAGAAATCAGGTTGCGGACCTCATTCCTACTTAGGAGTAGAGACTGAAAAAAAAATTGTTGACCACATAAAAATACTTCAAGAATGTAGGTTCTCACCTATGCCAATTCATGTTAGAGAACCTTCGTTTAAACTTGCTACTGAAATGAAACTACCGAAAAAATTCAATATGGAACAGGGAAAAGCTCGTCGTGACTGGTTTCGTTCCTTTATGGACAGAAATTCAACACTCAGCGTTCGTAAAGCAGAAAATCTTTCAGTAGCAAGGGTTTTTATTTTCCATTTCATGTACGCTATTGAATAAGATGTAATAAATTTTTTGTTTCCGTATTTCACTAGCCAGTTTTAGCTTATTCTTCCATAAGCCATCTGTCCCACCCCACTGCGGCATCTGACCCACCCCTAAAAATAGTTGTAAAAAAAACATGTTTTAGAAATACATACAAATTTCACTTTAAAAACAATTAGATAAATTATTTTGTACTAATTTTGGTTGCTCAAAGGTTCAAAATATAAGTTGTTACGGTTGGTTTAGTATTTTGAAGGCTCTAAAATTTATGACAAATTAACAAAAAAAGTGCGGCGTCTGTCCCGACTTTACCCTATCAACAATTTTTATTTTAAAATTCATTAAGATCAGATGAAAAACAGAGAACTCAAAAATTGACACGCCTCACAATGGTTCCAAATCCCAAAAAATAAAAAATAAATAAGACAGAGGAGATATTCAAGCCACTAAACTTTTCAGTGCATGCCTCCCTAACAGGCCACTATAGACACATGATTTGTAAGACGTTGTCACGTCAAAAAAAAAAAATGGCGGAACCTATATTTCGGAATTAAAAAAAAAACTTATGCATCGCTGCATACTAAATGGATAGTATTGGCGAGAATAATGATTTAGTTCCGGAACTAATAAATTTTTTTAGAAGGGGCAAAATTCAATTTGCCGACCCCTTAAAATTTTTACAAAATTCATATCATTTTACCAAATTAAATTGACTTTGCAGCTTCTTTCAATTTACTTTGATAAAAATCTCGTCTGAATCAACATATGAATATCATTGTACCTTTTTTTTAGTAAATTTTTCTTTAATTGCCGCCCGGGGCATATGCCCCCACTGCCCCCAATTTTTTCTAACCAAAGAGCTTCTCTGGGACTATTAGTGATAATATACGAGATTATTATAATAGGCCTAACTAGTCTGGCAAATACAATTTTAGTTCTTTATTTAAAGCTATCTAATTTTACAGATATCTAAAAATCTATAATAAAGTAATTTAATAGGAAATTTTGAAACCATTTTAATAGATTTGTGTAATTAAAATAAAAGTAATTGTTATTAGGGAATAATAATAATAATTGAAAGTCGGCCATTTCATCCATAAAGTTACTTAATGCGAGTCATCATTAGAGATTAGAGGAGGACATCTTTTCTAATTGAGTTGCCGAGAGTATACTCACTTCGGAGAGATTTAACCAATTTCGATCCATCAACGAGATGAGAAGCAAATGGGCGAGTAGGAGACATAGACTTTGATGTTGGCCGATCCAGGCACGTTCCTCTTGCACATTCCTGCATATAGAGAAAGATTAAATATTTTTGATTTTTAATAAATAAATAAAGATCTTTAAATTTTAATAAAAATTATTTTATTTACAAAAGATAATAACTCAAAATCAAATTAGAGATGTTCTTGACATTCAATTTCGCTTTAGTTGGAAAAATTAAAATTTTGACATTTAATTTAATCTTTAAGAATTTCTTCCAAATTAGATAGATCTGTTTTTTTTTTTTTTTTTTTTTTTTTTTTTATAAAAAAAACATTCACACTTTTTTCCCATTCACACTCACATTCACACAGTCTTTTCGGCAACTTAGGCCATATAAGACTTTTACTATAACCGTTATTTATTAATTTATCTATTATTGGGGTCCAGGCATTCTTATTTAAGCCATCTGGTATCCAAATGGCTTAAATAAAATCATCGGGCTGCCTGGGGTCCGAACCCGCGACTTTTGGTATACGAGGTTAGCACGCTAACCTCTACACCATGCCCCGAGGGCAGATAGATCTCTTTAAAACATATCAACATTTTGTTGATTTATTAATACTTTTAAAAGTGTTTTTACCCCCGCTAAATGCTCCAACTAAGTAGGAATCGGACTTTTAATGATGAAAAGTCAGCGTATAAAGTTTATTTTTGAAAAAATTCTAATGTAATAAATAAAATGTGTACCGGTATACAAAAAGATACCAAGAATGAAAAAATCTGATGTGACTGGTCGCACAGCACACATCTTTCAATTACCGAAGATGAGAGATTTTTTGTGTCGACATTTAGTTTCCGACATTACGGTTCAGTGGGCGCCACAAGTGCCTGATCTGCTCTAAAGTGGTACTTCAAGTTTAGACAACCAAAATGCTTAGCTTTCTGAAGTATTATCTTAACGTAGCTTTTACCCTTCAGTTGCATTTAAAAAATATGATTTTATTGGTTTGGTTGACTGCCTCCCAATGGCGTCATTTCAACTTTTTCTTGGGGGGGGGGGGGCAAACATTTTTCTTCTTAAAATTTACTTACAAATAGGTAGTCAAATTTGGCCAAAAGATATTTATTTTAATTGAATGTTTAATTTTGTACAGTTTATATACTCGTAGATATATTTTGAAATATTTTATTTAGAATAATATAAAATTTTATAAAAATCAGAGCCCTTGCAAATGCTCCCCTACTTCCTCCCCCTCCCCAAATGAAGCCACTGATGAGTGGCGTCATTTCAACTTTTTCTTGGGGGGGGGGGGGGGAGGGGCAAACATTTTTTCTTAAAATTTACTTACAAATGGGTACTCAAATTTGGCCAAAGCATATTTAATTTTTTTTTACTTTCTCTTGCCTATGTATATATGTAATATATATATAGAGAGAAAGTATTGGATTCATGTCAAAAATTCGATGTCGAGATTTTGATGGATCTTCACGTTTTGAGGTCCCCTGAATCCAAAAAAGTGGTTTTCGCGACATGGTCTGTCTGTGTGTCTGTGTGTGTGTCTCTGTGTGTGTGTGTGTGTGTCTGTGAACAAAATATCTCAAGAACGAAAAGAGCAGGGAGGTTGAAATTTTATATTTAAGTTAGACACTCCCTTGGGACGTGACACGAAGCTTTTGAACAAATTCGACCAAAGAGTACTAGTATTTTACTGATGCACTTTTTCAGTTTTTTTCGATTTTCTCAAAATTTGCTCCAACGATTTTTTTTTAAATTCAAAAATCAATTATTTTTTAGATTCTCAATAAAATGTATATTCTCATTTTATGATTGAAATCTTCTGAAGACCACTTTACTCTTGTACTCCATAGAAAAGATAGGAGAAATGGTTGCCATGGTAACAAAATATAAATATTTTGCCATACTTATAAATTTTACATCTGAATTCATATGTGCCGTACTGTTGGAAACTAAACACATGTCAACACAAAAAATCTGGTGTGACAAGCACAGTACACAACTTTCGATTACCGAAGGTAAGAGAAAGTTGTGTGCTGTGCGCCAGTCACACCAGATTTTTTTTATTAAAAAAAACATTCACACTTTTTTCTCATTCACACTCACATTCACACAGTCTTTTCGGCAACTTAGGCCATTTAAGACTTTAAACGATATCCGTTAATGATTATTAATTTATACATATTTTGGGTCCAGGCATTTTTATTTAAGTCATTTGGTATCCAAATGCCTTAAATAAAATTATCGGACTGCCTGGGGTCCGAACCCGCGACGTTCGGTATAGAAGGTAGACACGCTACCAACTACTCCAAGCCCCGTGGGCCATATTTAATTTAATTAATTGTTTAATTTTGTGCAGTTTGTATACTCGTAGATGTATTTTGGAGTATTTTATTTAGAATAATATAAAATTTTATAAAAATCAGAGCCCTTGGGGGGGGGGGGCAAATGCCCCCTTGCCCCCCTAAATGACGCCACTGCCACTGATGGCTCCAATCTCGAGCAGATCAGTCTCTTGAGGTGCCCACAGTACATTTGAAAAAAGTTATAGTTATTTTCCTGTAAAATCCCTAGAAGTTTCTCTTTAAACATATAAAATTTGATTTCGAAATACCAACGGGAAGTTGGTAGTAGAGTGTGACAGATAGACGGACATTAGCGAATTATATATATATATAGTTTTTATTTTGGATCAATTAATTTATATTAAAATGATAATCTTTTTTAAAGCTATATAAAATTAATATAAATTTAGAATTTTTTTTTATTGGCAGTATTAAAAGAGAAAAGCGCACTTTAAATCTTTTCACAATCGCATCAATCAGAAGTTGACAAGAGGAGAGGAAGAGAATGGGGAGATAATTTAAAATGCGGGACCTAGAGGATAAATCATGCATCCTGACACAGACACAGCAACACTTCGGCACGAATTGTGCCCTAGTTTAACAAAAAAAAAAAATCTCTTTCCCACAAAATATTTAGACTGATGAAAAATTTATAATTTAATAATAAGTATCGTTTTATTATTCTGAAAAGATCTAAAATTGCTTTTTCCCACTTGTTATCATTAATAAAAGAGTTGCCTTTTAGTTTAAATAAATCAGATTCAATCCTATGATTTGTGATTTTAAGCTGAACCTGAAGAAGACAACAGGATGTGTCCGAAACGTTATAATTTTAACAAATAAACCACAGTTTTAAAGTGAAAGAGCAAGTCTTTTATTTATTTTTTAAATGTTGTGATTCAAATCTTGGCATAAATGAGAATTTTTCAAGTGGAAATAAATTTTATTTATAATGAAAGATGGTTGTCTTTTGTACCTGTGCAAGAATAAAATAATCAAAGTGATGAAGAGACATATGACGCTTGACCCACTACAGATGTAAGTCACCAACTGAAGAGTTTCGTCAGATTCCTTTAAAAAAAGAAAAAAAAAACTAAAATATAAAGCGCTATCCAATCACTTTCGTTTTATGTTCCTGTTTATCACTCTCTCACGCTGATTGGTTAGAGTGAGAGGAAGAAGAGTCAGAGAGGGCAATTTAAAACTTTAAAATTTTGCAATTGCTAGCCAAAGGGTTGGACAAAAGATTGGAAGATTTCTTTCTTTTCGAATTGAAGTGGGATTTTTGCAATTTGAGATTAATTTTAATTAGTTTTAAGCCATTTGTTCAGGTATCTCTTATTCTAAGCATATATATGTTGACTACCAATTAATTTAAATAATAATAAAAATAGGCCTATTTATTAACAATACTTAAGTATATATGAGTTTGGAGAGAGATACAAACATGGGCGTAACTAGGGAGTCCCGGTGGAGGAAGGCTCGTGGCCCCAGAAAGCTCCCCGACCCAAGAAAAATTTATTCAATATGGGACCTTTCGGGCCTCCCGGAGGATGGCTGGTCCCATGGCCTGTCTAGAAAAATTGGCTGCCCCCCCCCCCCCCCCAGTACAAGTACAAATCACAAAAAAATTATAAAAGGCCTTCTTGATAGTACTTATAAAATCATACAATTTTTTATATTTTCCTTGCCATTAAAATACTCTATATTATCTACTTCATTGCTCAAATTTTTGATCACCGGGATAAAGGGGCGGTTTATTGTGCAATCGATGAGGGTATGGAGCAGAGTTTCTGGTTATTTGATGTTGTATTTAGAGCAGATCTCTTTATTTATTATTTATTTAAATAAATATTAATAAAAACAAAGTTTAGATTGCCTCAATCAATATTTTTAATAAAATATTTACCGATTCAAGATAGACGTCCATTAATAGCGAAAAGGAGGAGAAATGCGAACAAGCGCAATAAGAATGAGTTGAATTTGAAAAAACCAGCCAACAGCCCTCTGATGACCATTTGCCATGTTCGGGTTGAGACCTAGAAACAAAAGATGTTAATTCGATTGAAACAAATTTTGGAACCAGAAAACGAAACAATAACAAGAACTTTCACGCGACTGTCTTAATTTTCAAAAAATAAAAAAATTGCCTTGTTTAGATTTGTAATTATTTTTCAAATGAGCTTTATAAATATAGAATGAAACTTTGACTATTCCTCTATCATGTTTTAGAGAGAGTAGTTTATGTATTTGTCAATCTCTTTTGAATAGAGTTTAATCAATTTGAAATCAAATTTTAAATTTAAGCTTTCTCTCTTTAGAGTTCACTCCATTTTGGATGTTTAAATTAATGAAAATGATGGTAGTAGCCATCATCATTGATGGTAAAACATGCATCACAGAAATTGAAAAGGGGTTTATAATTTTTATTTCAAGAATGGAACCTGAATATATTAAATACATTTTAATGAAACTAGATAAATAATATATTAGGAAAAAAATCTTAAATATTCACTAAAGCAAAATTAAATGAAGAAAAATACTAATATTAAAGTAATTTTAAATAGATTAATTTATTTAATTAATAGATTAAATAATTGTGATATTTATCCGTTCAATTAAATTTTGCCTAATTGATAAAAAATTTACTTTCTGAGACTCACGTGATGTTCGCCCAGAAGACACATTTTGTAACCTGACGTAAATAAGTTTTACTTTCAATTTGGAATGTCTTCAAAGGAAATCGATGTTGAAACCAAATATGAACAATTGCAGTGGAGTCGCCCGAGTTTAAAAGTCCAGGCGAAGAGGACGAATTGAAATACCAATCTTCCATGTCAAAGATGATCATTTCTGAGTGGATACAGGGCGAGATCGAGGTCGGCAAACTAAAATTAAAGAATATTTATTAATAAAAGAATTTGTTTATATCGTCTATCTATCTATCTATCTACTGAAAACTCACTAAAACTAACCACTCAGTGTTAGATAACCTTTAAATCAAACAAAACAGCGAGTTACAAAATACGTGATGTCTACAGGCCGTCACGAGTGAAATTTACCGCAGAAAGAACCTAAACAACGGCGCTTGGATTCTTTCTGAAATAAACGGATTATTTTCAAGGCTGCCAAATAGCATTGCTGATATGGAACATTGGTTATTTCGACATCTAAAAGATGTATTTACCTTTAAATTGTACAGTAGCACAAAAAACACATTTTTTGATATTTTGTCCCTTAGGTGGTTTCTGAAATAAACGATTCAATTGCGTGGATCCGTCACTGTATATCACAGTTGCTAGTTATTTGATTGTAGCCCCTAGTCTGTAGCACAATGATAGAGTTTTTTGCTCTTCCACTATGGATCAGGGGTTCACATCCCGTCTTAAAAGAGATTTTGCCAAAAATCTTAAGATCTAATGTCTACAAAAACTAACAGTTGAAACGTGTCAAGTTGATACGTTTCATTCATTGAATTACGAAAAATTAAATAAATAAAAAGCAAATTTTTTAGCATAAAAAAAAAACTTTTTTCGAATTTCATAATTTTCTCTTAAAAACGAAGCCGACAAACCCTAGCCTTTATCTATTTTCATGTAGGCCTACCCCAATCCGGTGGGTTTGGAAAAAACAGGAAAATTTTGAAAACCTGTTTTTCTGTTTTTTACAAAGCGGAAAACCTGTAAACCGGTTTTTTTTTCAACATCTGAATTTATTTAGAACGCACCACCATTTTTGGAAGTTAAATTAATTGGTATTCAACATATTTTAGAAATATTTTATGGCTTGATACTATACGGAAAAAGATCCCTTGAGTAAATAAAATTATTTTTATTATTTTTTTTTTAAACACTCACACACACCCATACACACAGTCTTTTCGGCAACTTAGGCCACATCATTTGACTGCCTGGGATCCGAACCCATTATTATTACTACTATTCCAATCCAGTGCCTGCTTGAGGATTTGTTTCATAGAATACAAAAAAATTCAAAAAATACATACATATTTCTCTATACATTTCCTATCGGAGAAGTCGTAACTTTAGGAATTAATAACTCAAAAAGTTATAGGAATTTCGGGACCCTAGTATTTTTCCTGGACTCTCCATAACGTCCTCTATAAGACTGCAAAATTTCGTCATTCCAACGGAAAGTTGTTCAAACAGAGCGAGACAGACAGACGGACGGACAGACAGACGGACACCCTGCTATTATTATATATAGATTATTTAAATATTGGAAAAAAGGGAAAAAAATATAAATAATTTATAATTTTTTTTTTTTTTTTTTTATTTGTTCTTTTTCGGCAATCTAACTAATTTGAATACAAGTATTACTGAAGAAAAAAAAAAAAAAAAAAAACCGAATTCGCTTTTTCGAAAAAAAACTCGGTTTCTCGGTTTTTGAAAATTAGCCAAAAAACCGGTTTACCAGTTTCGGTTTCCTCCGGAGTCCAAACCCTAGTCGTTGATTATAGGCTATTGAGTATAGGTAACTAAAATTAATTAACTCTTCAATTTTATTAAAAAGTTTCTCTTGAATAGGTTTCTATTGAAAAATATTTCTCATTACAATAAACCGACACTTTTTAAAGTACTCCCCCCCCCTTTTTGTGGTAGAATTATTTATTGTATTATATAAAATCTATAATTTTGTTGGGATGATCAAATTGACACTTTCATGTTGTTTTCAATTGTTTTAATTTAAATAAACGATATAGCCACTCTCTTTTGCTAAATATACACACCTTTATTGAGTTGATTGAAAACTTTGACAGAGAAAATTTTCATTAATTTTCTGGCCATAATTAACAATCAGTTTCAATTTAAAATCACTTGTTTCTGAAATCGTTAATTATTGGTCGGGTATTTTCATTGTCAAACTAGAATTAATATTATTTATTAATAATTAATCAAATAAATTGTCTATTTAAAATTTAATAAATAATTAAATGTACTATGTAAAATATTTTTAATCAAATTTTTAAAATTTACTAGGCTCTATTGACATTGACAGCTTAATTTACTTAAGGGCTCACGCCTGGTGACCACGAGTTTCCCGAACTAAGACTTCCCGAATTTCTTCTCTTGTGTATATGCCATCTAATTTTTGTTTGATTCTTTCTAAAATTAATATACTATAACAGGGGTGGCCAACCTGCGGGTCGCAAGCCACATGCGGCTCTTTAAAGGATTATTTTTGGCTCTCGATAAATGTACCCCGAGTTCCTTTTTCATTTTTGTGTTATTATGAATTTTGGAAATTTGTACCAGAATCGAAGTATCCTGAATTAAAAAAAAGGCTGCTCAATAATCGGAACAACCTACCTATGTGAATCATTTTATTCCACTTTAAAATTCGTGAAATACAGTATTGACTAAACAGCATCTCAAAGAATTACTGAGAATACCAATTATTCGCCAAATTTTAAAGAATTATCAAGAGAATAAATGAACAGAAGATTTCAATGGCAAAATGAGAATATACATTTTAAAGAGCATCTAAAAAATAGTTGATTTATGAATTTAAAAAAAAATCGTTGGAGCGAATTTTGAGAAAATCGGAAAAAACTGAAGATGTACATCAGTAAAGTATTAGTACTCTTTGGTCGATTTTGTTTAAAAGCTTATTTTCACGGTCCAGGATGGTACAAAAGTTATATATAAAATTTCAACTTCCTAGCTCAATTCCTTCATGCTTAAAATTGAACACACACCCACAGACAGACCATGTCGCGAAAACCACTTTTTTGGATTCAGGGGACCTCAAAACGTGTATATCCATCAATATCTCGTTATCGAATTTTTGACATGAATCCAATACTTTCTCTCTCTATATATTAACATATATAGAGGTAAGAGAAAGCAAAAATGATATATATTCTAATCAAAACAAAAAACTTTAATGTAAATTTTCTCAAATCTCGGTACCTGGCGCTTGACACACTAATGCGTAACAGGGTCCATATAGTCTACAATACATCACGTTTTGTAAGAAGAAAATTCATACAATTTAATATTTATTAAATCAAACAACCGGTTGTTTAAATTAATAAATATTAAATAGGAAAAATTATTTATGTTGCAATCTTTTAAGCTGCTTTGTTTTAATATTAATTAATTAATCTCTTACAAACATAAGCTTAATATTTTAGTAGTGAAATTTTATAATCCTTTATTTTGAAAATTTTTAAATGGAGACATGAATAGGCCTACATATACACTGCTGGCACATTGAAATTATCTCGTCTGGTTATAATAAAAATCCTTGACATAATTTTTATAAATTATTTCCTTCTGCGTTTTCATCTGCAAAAATACGAATAAAACTCCTGTTACCTTTATATAAGATTATTTTATTTAATAAGCTTATTATACAACTCAATTTTCACTACCTGACTCCCCTTTTATTTATTTAAAATAGAATCGTCCAACTCACTCCTTAATTCTATTAGAGAAGTCTAGTTACCCCCTCCCCTCCTTTCTATTTTTTATTCCCATTAAAATAATAATTCTTTGGCAATCCCCCCTCTCTTCTCTTTCTCTTCTCCCTCTCTTGACTAATTAGCCAATCACAAGGGTTGTATTCTTTGGCGCCATGAGGCCTACCTAGAAAAGAGCACTAAGCTTGCCTAGTCATTTAGTAGAGGGGAGGACTTGTCAAGTGAATGAACCTGTGCAACTTTTACAAAGAATCTCCCAAGCCACTTCATTTGCTGTGCAGCCATCTTAGCAGGTGGCAGCTCTCTCTCGCTCTCCTCGTTTCTCGACGTTTTTACCTAGGTATTTCACTTCAATAATTGCTAATTATTTATTTATTATTCTCATTAATCATTTAATATTTATAATTGATAATATAATTCAAGAATTTCTAGATATTTTTTTTTAAATTTATTTTCGAATGTTAGATGACGCTTTTAAGCCCCACGCCCTCTTCTGAATATTAGTGTTGTAGCTTACATGAATACATTTACTCGTTTTTTTCCATTTTTTTACTCTCCATTTTAAGTGATAATTGCTTTCCTGTAAATTTTATTTTTCTACCAATGTTATTCAACACACAGCTATAAAATAATTTGAAAATTATTTTTCATATACCAGAAAATATTCCTACCTACTCGGAGTTCATGATCAAACTTTTTTACTCTTATAAGTCGTCAGCTGCAAATCTTTTTATCTTAGTACTGGGCATACTTATTCATCCTTGTTCACGTACTATTATATAAAATTATACTTTGTTAAATATTGAATTAATAACTGCGAGTTAGGATATTTTTATTTGAGAGTGAAATTAAAGTGCAGTGATTATTACATCTCTGTTTTTATTAAACGTTTCTCTACCATCTCAGACCTTGAGGCAATACAAAATCACTTTAATATTAAATTTGCATATTATGCCACATTACAACAAGCACACTTTCAGGGTCAGAGAATATTGAAATAATATTTTTATCAATCAACAGAGAATATTAAAATATTAAAAAGGGGTCGTCCACATATTACGAAACGCGTTAAGGGGGGGAGGGGTCTGGCCAAAACGTTACTAATTGTGACATGGGGGACTCGGGGGGTTTCTCTAAGTGTCACATAACAATTCAAAGTTGAATTTATAAAATAAAGAATAAAGTTCGAATGATTTTCACAACAGGGAAAAATGGAGTGAGTATTTGAGTCACGAGGGAAAATTTAGGGGGGGGGGAGGGTAGTTCTATGTTGTGACATAATATTTGTAGGGGGGTTTGTTTGTATGTGACTAACTGTGACAGAGGGGAGGGGGGGACTAGAAAATCGCCAAAAAGCCATTACGTAATATGTGAACGACCCCAAAATTTTTTTTCGTAATTTCGACATTGATAGCAAATCTATAAATAAAAATTCTTAGCAATATTCTCAAAATCAAGATTTGATTAGATTTTATTCTTGGATCAAATTATTATTAATATACACTGGTATCATAGCAAAAATATCACAATGTTAGCAAAATAATATTTTTAACATAGCCGCTTGAAAGTATTCCTTCTCTTAGGGCTCTCTCTTTCGAGTTTGAACCTGTCTGATTTCTCTTTGTTTTCTTAAAGAAATTATTCTATAACCACCCTTTACTTTTAGAAAGAGGGCGTTTTTATAATTATCCTTCTTGTTTCAAAGTTAATGAATTCAAATAATAGGCCTATATCTTATTAACCCCTTTATCTCTCCGTTATCTTTGGGTCTATTTATATATACAAATTAATTAATAATCGTATATTAATTGATATGTTTTAAAAAACATCTTTAAATTGATCCGTCATTTTACGTATATCATAACCAATTCTTGTGTGATTCATAAACAGTTTAAAAGGATTTTTTGTCCTTAAAATAGAATTATGTTAATGAACCCGTAAGCATTTTTATCTTCTGTCTCTTTTTTAATTAATGACTATCATCAACTGAGCATGGATTGTGTCATAAAAGCACACTGCATACTATTTATTTTCTTTAATCTCGCCAAATTAAAGCACATAACATGTGAGCATACGCACTTCGAAAAACATCTAATGCCATTTCGTGCCTTTATGACACACAAACCCTGGGACTGAAACGTCACATATTCAATATAGCCAAGTAGAATGAATTTTTTTTCGTAGGTGTAGCTTGAAATCTATAATGGGGAAGGAGTTCAGGACTTTATCCATAAAAAGAATCACCTAACACTTTTAAAATTATCCCTACCACTTTGAATATTCAATTTTGTATTTCCGTCTACTCGTCAAAGAACAATTGTGGAGAAATTATTGTAGATTAAATGGATTTTTATAGATAACATATTTTGAAATATTTCTGTAAAAGAAAATCATATCATTTTATCAGACCGCAGAAAAAAAATCGTTTTTAACCTTTTAAATTTTTATTAGTCCCTGTCCCTTGGCATGTAAAGGAAAATTAATTCTCACCTAAATCGAATTTTAAACTAAAATATATATTAATAATATTATTTTAATTAAGTTAATGAATATAATTTAGCTATATATTTGCTGACACTGTGAGAAAACTTTAGATCTAAACATAAACACAAACCCGACGAAAAGTTTAATAAATTAATATTCATTCATCAAAATCTCCATATTTCAAATGTGACATGATTTCACTTCTTATCTTTTATTTATTATTCATATATTAATATATCATGAGATGCTCAAGAGTTTCTTTTTACTTTCTCAAAAACGAAGTATATTAAAAGAAAGAGTTGTATTCTTCAAAAAATTCAACCTCGAGATTTTGATGATCCTCGACTTAGAACTTCCGAGTAACGTAAAAAAAAAAAACTTTTTTAGAATTATGTCTGATTATTTAAAAACCCAAGCAGCCAGATTGATTAAATTTGATATATACTTCTTGAACTAAAATTGTAGATCTGTATCAACTTTTGGAGTAAATACGTCACCAATACTTTACATCATAAGTTTTTTCAAAATTGAAATTTGTAAATTTTTTGTAAAAATCTTTTAGTTAAAGTACTATTTCAGGATGACCTTGACTCCAAAAGTTTTTTTTGTAATACTTGAATAGCCCTTTATTTTAATTTTTATTATTTACTAACTATAATTCAAAATACGGATCAACCAAAAGTTGGCAGTGTCTCTTTGTCCACGAGTTTTATTTATTTATATCTTCTTCTTCTATCTTCGCCTTAATCCCGCGGTGCGGGGTCGGCGGGAAAGGGGTTTGGGTTTTTTACGACCGGAAGAAATATAACAGGCTGGCCCGTCGCACGGTCTGACGCCTGTTGAAAATATAGAAGGAAGGGACAGACATGTAAAGAACCAAAGGACTGTCAGTCCCAGCTCGGGTAGCTCGTGGTCGCCATCCACGTACCCATAAGATATGGGCCCCTGAGCAAAGTTTTATTTATTTATATAAATATTTGTAATATTTAAGATACGATTGATAAGAAAAAATTATCTCCTACCGAGCCTGCTAAAGAATTAGAGCAACAGCTACCGAAGTAGTTGCAGTTAAGCAATGCCAATCTCGGATGTGTGGCCCCAGAAAATATGCATGTGAAAAATCCCTTGGCAGGCATCTATACAAATAATTAAATAAATATATTTGTATACATTAAACATCTAAATAGTCTCAGCAGCAGAGAAGGCCATAAAAAAAAATGAAAATTGCTAAAAGTAAAAAAAAAAAAAAAATGAATTCATACTTGTTGAAAGATGCAGGGAAGAAGAATTCAGTGGTTTCCGGTTTGAAGAGCATGCCCACACTGATTGGCTGCCGGAGAGATTCCTGGACCAATTCGGAAATGATCAGACGCGTGGAGGAATTGGTCGACAAATTCGCTGAGAGCTTCATGAAAAAGAAAATATATATCAGAAACAAATAAATTCTTAGATTTGATCAAGGAAGGAATTCAATAAAAAACATGCTTTGTTATTAGTATTATTTTGAATCCAAATACCGGCGGAAAGATGATAGTATCGTTATCCAGAAGAGGTTGCACTTGCACACTGATAATGAAATGTTTGAGTATATATGAGTTGTGGTAACCGAGGTGTTGGTTGATAGAGCTGGCCACGTAGCCAAGAGCAAAGCCCATCCCCTCAGCCAGGTTGGCGAACCTTGCCCCCTGGATCGATCTCTCCGCCTATCAAACAAAGTTACAATTGAAGGGCTTAGTGGAAGATAGCCATAAGCCACAATGCATTAGTTTCGAGATATTGACAAATTAAAGTTTGACTCAAATCTGTAAATCAGCCACTTAATTTTTAATAACTTTCTTTATAAAAATGAACACTTGTATGTCTTATGTCTTATTATGTCTGTATTATGCATGGGCGTATCCAGCGGGGGGCAGCTGCCCCCCCCCTAGAAGAAAAAAAAATGTTTATAAAGTGATGAAACGAAACAAAATTGGTGGATGGCGACGGGGAATGATTTTTTTTGTTAGGATTTGAGGGTTTTTAGGCCTTTAATTCGAAGGCTTTTCCCCTCTATATAAAAAATAGCTATGTCACAATCTGGACGAGCATGATCTGCCCCCCCCCCTGGACGACCATGATCTGACCATGCCCCCCCCCCTAGATTTGATCCTGGGTACGCCCATGGTATTATGTATGTATTATTATTATTATATTAGAGAATGGAACATTAATTCGCCCTAGTTTATGTTTTAAAAGCATTTATAATGAAGAAGAAAACGAAAATGGGCTTATGACTTTATTCATCGGGAAAAATGGTAATTTTTTGCTTAAAAAATGAGGTTTTTTTGAAAAAGAAAAGTGAATATTCTTTACTTGGCCTAGTGATGATTTGAGAAGTAAGATAGTCTTAAGCCACAGCAAATTGGCGTTGAAATCTAGAGTAAATGAAAATTTATTTCATGTTCAAAGGACTTCTACGAATAAGGGAGCTGAAAATGAAGAGTGATTCTTTTTAAACTGATAGTTATGATTCTTGGCATCCAACAAGCAACAGTTCTAGCTAGCTCTAATTACAACATTGGAAGAGAATAGACTTATTTTATTATGCATAACCTCTCTTTTGTGGCTTGTGATTATCTTTCACTCAATCTACTTACTTTACAAATTACTCGCGTTTTATGAAAATGCATTAACAAAAACGTTAGATTTGTTAACCATAGAATAATTAACAAGAACTATTAATATATTATTAACAATAATACTTGGGTAGAATATCAATTTAAAACATTTCTATAATACTATGTTTTCTTTAAATAAGTGTAGGCCTATTCATTCTAAAATATTATAAATTACAAGGAGACGAATGAGAAAATATCAATTTTAATATTTGACGGATAATTTTCGGTTTTAGGCACGATAAGTCAAAATCGTTTTGTCCGAAAACGTTATTGCTCAATTGGTGTGCGTTCAGCCTAACCATACAATACACTCTGCGAATATGATATCTTATTCAAGTATATTTTATAGACACAATAAAATGCCTAGTTTGTCTTTTTTATTTACTTCGAGTTCATCTCAAATTTTATTAAGGTGTTCTTTGAGATATTTAAATGTTATTTTTCATATTTTTATACTACGAAGAAGCTTTATTTCATAAATCTGATCAATCCAGCGGTTTCCAAATAGCTTATGCTTTCCATTCATAAAAGCCGAGTTGTCTACTTCTAATCTGGATTACTAATAACAACCCCTGCTCTGTGTAATAATAATTCTCTACACTCTGAATGATTGTCTATAGGTTCCGGAGATATTTAGTTCAGATAGCTAATTATAATATATTCACATATTATGTTAAAAAACTCGTTTCTTTTAACTTAAGTTAACTTAACAGCGTGGCAAGGTTTTTACTATATCGATGTTTTACTATATGTCTAAAAAATATATAAGTTTGTTAGTTAACTAGAACTGAAGTCATCGGCCCTTAATCGGGTAGTGGGGAAAGTTTGTTGCCTATTTTTTTTTTAGGATCATCGAGACTATTTTATTTTTGCTAAAAATCCTTTCATTTAATATTTTATTTAATATTTTTACTATATTTCTCTTACCTCTATATATGTTAATATATAGAGCGAGAATGTATTGGTTTCATGTCAAAAATTCGATGTCGAGATTTTGATGGATATACACGTTTTGAGGTCCCCTGAATGATTTTGATTAAAATTTATAAATCAATTATTTTTTAGATGCTCTTTAAAATGTATATTCTCATTTTGCTCTGACAATTGTTTTGAAGACCACTTTACTCTTGTTTTTTTTTTTTTTTTTTTCTTTAAAAAACATTCACACTTTTTTCCCATTCACACTCACATTCACACAGTCTTTTCGGCAACTTAGGCCATATAAGACTTTGACGATAACCGTTATTTATGAATTAGTCTATTTTGGGGTCCAGGCATTCTTATTTAAGCCATCTGGTATCCAAATGGCTTAAATAAAATCATCGGACTGCCTGGGGTCCGAACCCACGACGTTTGGTATACGAGGTTAGCACGCTAACCTCTACACCAAGCCCGAGGGCACTTTACTCTTGTGCTTCATAGGAAAGAGGATAAATGGTTGCCATGTAACAAAATATAAATATTTTTCCATGTTTATAAATTTAACATTTTGAATTCTAATATATCAGCGGAAACTAAATATATGTTGACATAAAAAATCTGGTGTGACAAGCACAGAACACAACTTTCGATTACCGAAGGTAAGAGTTGTGTGCTGTGCGACCAGTCACACCAAATTTTTTAGGCAATAACTCGTTGAAATAATTTATAATTTTGTTATTTAACAGATTTGATGAGGCCTCTCCCAACCACTAAGCAGCTACTCTCCCTCCGTCGTGGCCACCTCAGCGGTCGCCAGCACCGCCCCTGGAGGTGGAGCTTCCAGTATAGCATTTCATACGTGTGGTGGCCTACCGAGCCAGGCGGTCAGACTGAGAATTCGCGCTGCTGCTTCTCATCATTGTAAGTGGTAATTATTTAATTTTTCGATTTATTATTATTAATTTAAACATAAAGTGATTAGATTTTAATATTTCTTTTAGTAAATATTTTTCATTTTCACCTATTTTTTTAAAAATTATTCTTGAAAGTTTAATTAGTTAATACTTTTTTTTTTACTTTCTCTTACCTATGTATATATGTAATATATATGGGGAGAGAGAGAGAAAGTATTGGATTCATTTTTTTTAAACACTCACATTTTTTATTTACCATTCACACTCACATTCACCCCCCCCCCTCCCCACACACATACAGTCTTTTTCGGCAACTTAGGCCATATAAGACTTTAAACGATACTAGTATTTATAATATATATTTATTTGGGGTTCAGTCATTCTTATTTAAGCCATTTGGTATCCAAATAAAATCATCGGACTGCCTGGGATCCGAACCCTCGATCCTTGGTATACAAGGTAGGCGCGCTACCAACTACGCCAAGCCTGGGGGCTAGTTAATACTTATATAACAGTGATCTTATTTCTATTTATTTAATAATATTTAAATAAGTAGATTATCATATATATTACACACTTAAACTCTATAAAAACAATTAGTATCATACAAGGAGAATTCATGAGAGGTCTAGCCAACAAAAAACCTTCTTGAAGCTTAAATGATTTCTATTAAAGCCCAGTTAATTAATAACCAAGATTATTATTCGTTATTTTTATTATTATTTTGTAGTTATTAAAGTAAAATAAGTCAATTAAAAAACGACCATTTGCTTACATTTCTAATAGATTTATTTTTGTTTCAGTCATCGTGTCTTACCCTTCTTAAGACGTGGACTGAGGGCCGGTACCCGCAGTATATCCAGTAAAAGGGACACATATCATCTAATTCCTGAGGCTTCACTTGGCTGTTTCTGTATTCGAGTACTTCAAATACTTCGAGAGACTTCAAAGGTAGGATTTATTACTTGGCACATAATTATATAATGAAAGCATTATTTTAGCTAGCTTTTTGAGATGCATGTCTTATTATTATTTTTTTTAAAATACATAATAAATAAATATTTTCAGTTTATTAAATTTGTTTTCATTTTTCGATATTAGGCATCATGTCATCATGAATTTCGGTTTTTTTTTGTAATCTACAGTTTTTTGTAGAATTCTTTGATTTAATTTAGGCTCCAACAGAGAGAGCCTAACATCTCAAATATTCTTATATATATGTAGATAGGAAAGTTTACTCTGTTTTCAGTTCCAGGTATTGTTGCAAGGTGAAAAAATAATTTATGAAAAATTATTATTCGGAAATTTTTTTGACAGACAACTGATTGGAAGTTTCGGTTGATAATAATTTTTTATAAATCATTATTTTCACCCTGCCAACAATATCTGCAATCGAAAACAGAGTAAATATTTCTTGCTACATTTAATTTATCAAGTCTCGCTGTTTCTACATATATCTAAAATATTATCATTGTTTTATGTGTATGTGTGTAACGACTTTAAGCATTAAGGAATTGAGCTACTCGATTGAAATTTTATATTTAAGTTAGGTACCTTTCCGGAGAGTTAAAATAAATTTTTGAACAAAATCGGCCAAAAAGAATTAGTACTTTACTGAAGTACTTTTTCAGTTTTTTTCGATTTTCTCAAAATTCGCTCTAACGATTTTGATTAATATTCATAAATCAACTGTTTTTTAGATTCTTTTTAAAAAGTATCAGTAAAATTTTTCGTAAAAATCGTTTGAAGTACACTTTAGTGATGTAGTACCGGTATCAAAGTTTTATCAAATTCAATTTCCGGCTCTTCCTTTTATAGGGGGGGGGGAGCCAATGTTGAATTCGCATGTAAATTTCGATTAAAAAAGAGATCGGTTCACTTTAGAAATTTTTACAAATTCATATTCCAAAGGTTTCCATTTTTACTGATATCTTCATCTTCAGGACCCCGGCATTCGGTATTTTAAAAGTATTTTGCGGCTTAGAAGGCATAACTTAAACCACCTTATTATTCTATCATTATTATTCTACCATTTTCATTTACTTTGTAGTAGTAGTAGTAATAGTATTAAATGAAAAAAAAAAACTACCACAAAATTTTGCGTATTAAAAAATGATATTATTATATGAGCTTATCGCCTTTATTAATACTCAAAAAGCTGACTTAATCAGTATTTTTAATGAGTAAACAAAAAAAAAAAAAAAAAAAACGTGAAATATTAATGGAATGTATAGATTTCGATAAAATGGAAATTTATGGTTCAATTATTATTTAAAAATATTCAAGAAGATTATTAAAAAAAAAAAAAAATAAAGTCAAGTGTTGAGCAAAAGCAACAAGTCGTATTTGTATTATTGGTTACCGAAGTCATTCGAAGCCATGTGTCCTCCATGTCGAATGCATAATTGATCAATGTGAGTAACATGAGGATCAACTTGGCTCCCATCTCGAGCCATTTGTTTGGGTCGTCCTCCAGGAACACCTTCACTTCTAAAGGGTCGAAAGTTATCTGCACATGAGAAGAGAGAGAGAAATAATATATTCCCTCGGCCCTTTACCTTTTGCCTTTATTATTACCTCTTCTCTCAGGTCCTCTATAGTCTGGAGATAGTGGTTTTTGATATTTCGTCTGAAATAAAAGAAAGAAATTTTAATTTCTCGGTTTGTACTTTCTCTTGCCTAATATACTGTATGTGTATTTGTGTAAGGCATGAAGAAATTGAGCATCGAGATTGAAATTTTATATTTAAGTTAGGTACTCTTCCGGACAGTTAAAATAAGCTTTTGAATAAAATCGGCCAAAAATTACTAGTCACTGAAGTACTTTTTCAGTTTGTTTTTTCGAATTTATATCCTAAAATTTATTCTTAAAAGTAACTATTTTTAAATGCTCTTTAAAAAAAAAGTATATCAGTAAAATTTTTCGTAAAATTTGTTTAAAATACACTTTACTTATGTACGTTTTTTTGACTTTCTATCTTAAATCAGGTTTTTTCAACAGTGTAAAATGCATGCACTGAGTAAAAATAAAATTTTAAAAATTTGTTTTAACCTACGTTTTGAGCACTTCCTCGAGACTTTAAGACTCAAAACGTCAGTCGAAATTTAAAAAAAAAAATATATTATTTTTTCTGCTCATTCACATTTTAAATCGTTTAAAATTTTATATAACTTTATAAACGGATTCTTTTTATTTCTCTCCACATCCTCTTTTTCTGCGTTTTCTATACAAAAAATTATCTTCTACTCCCCCATTTCTGGATCTCTGAATCCTAACCTACTTTTGGCAGGCATGTTGTTTATTGGTGTCAGAAGTATCTATCGAAATGCATAAGCCTTGTTTACTTGTAATAGATACAATGTTTGCAAAATAAAACTTGAGAAATACTCAAAGGGGATTATTATAATTAATTGAATTTTATGAAGATTTTATGAAGAATGTATTAAAAGATTGATGCATCTACACTATGTTTATTTATTTTATTTAGTCAAGTATGTTCGGATGTTCGGTCAAATTTGGGACATCTTCAGAGTCAGCTGTTTGCAACATATAGTTTTTTTTAGCATTTTACAAAAAGTACACCCTGAATCATTCATTTAATCTCAATCCATGATATTTACCAGTATATATTTAAATTGGGCCTTACAGTACCTCAATCGTAATTACTGTACGGATTTTTGTAAAATGCTCAAAATAAGCCAGGGATTCAATAATTTGACATTAGTTTGATTCTGAATATGTTGGCAAGTGTGACCAAAACGTCAGCTCTGACTTGATTTTATAAAATAAATAAACATAATACTTTCCTCGCTCTTTTAATACTTTCTTCATATATTTTGAATAGTTAATTTTTTTTTTTTAATTTGAATTCCAAATCTATGCTAACGGAGTGCGCCAGGCCATGTTTAATTTATTTAAATGTTTGAATGAAAGAGCTAATGTTTATTTTTATATCATTGCATTGATTTAGTTTTATTAAATGAGATTATAAAGTGATTAATCCCCTCTTTAATATTCTTGAATCTTTATTAAATAGATGATTAAAAGTATTAATTAAGGACGGGAGCGGATGTTTATTTTATGATTAAATCTGTCGTAATCATTAAATAAACATTGTAAGCCTTAGTAACAAGCGCAATGAAATTCCAATTGGTGGAAAAACAATCTCAAAGTGTGTATTATTTGTATATTTAAATTTAATTTACAAAATCTTTTAACGAGACACTACGGTCGAAAGTTAATATTTTGAAAGTGTTGCCGTTGTCAATAAGCCAAGTGAAGCTCCAATTTCTCCAATTAAAAAATCTGAGTGTGACTGGCGCACAGCACACAACTTTCTCTTACCTTCGCTAATCGAAAGTTGTGTACTGTGCTTGTCACACCAGATTTTTTGTGTCGACATGTATTTAGTTTCCGAAGTAGGATACATTCGATTTTCAAGATGTAAAATTTATATGTGAAAATATTTCTATTTTGTTAGCATGGCAACCATTTCTCCTATCTTTTCTTTGGAGTACAAAGAGTAAAGTGGTCTTCAGAAGATTT
>JAKCPI010019485.1:0-27994 GCA_023213315.1 Euborellia annulipes
TGTACTCTTAATTTGATTTTTTTTTTTTTGTTCAATGTGAAGAGTGAGTTCATACCCTCGATTGATCCATTTCGGAATTAATTATCCCGAATTAGCAACAGAAAAGCAGATGGGAATGAATAGAGAGAGCTCTAAGGGATGCTCACGAATCCGGAACGAAAAGAAAAAAGGGGCAGGGGGTCGAACAACAAATCGTCTCTCTCTCTTGCACAATGCTAATCATTAGAATAATATATAGGGCCGACCTGCGATTGGCCCGGGAGCGCGCGTTTAGCATTTATCATCTCTTAAATGGCGGCTTCCATTCCACCCTCACCCTATCTAATTGCAGAGAGAGAGCCAATCCCCGACGGGATGCGATGCAAAAAGAAAAAAGAAGCAGATGCTACGACCATTTAAATACAATAAATTCTTCTTTATTATAGTAGAAAAAAAAATAATAATAAATTTCTATATAAAATATGAATTTGACATCTTTTGATTTGAAAACTTTCATGCAGTATAAATTCTAACAACAAAAAAAAAATCATAAATGGATTCTCCAAAAAATAAATGATGGTAGAAGAAAATGGTGGTTCATTTCACATTAAAAACTAATTTAAATATGGTGAAGAAAATAACTTTATTCGGCCCAAAATTATTTATTTCCTATGTCAACGTTTCGGGGACTATACGTCGTACGTTGTAAAGTATTTGTAAGTTTTGTTGTTGTCCTGAGGATGGGTGACGTAGGAAATAAATAATTTTGGGCCGAATAAAGTCCCTATTTTCTTCACCTTCCTGTAAATTAGACGGCCTTTCTCCATACGATTATACTAATTTAAAGTTTTAATTAAAAAATTTGGTGTGATTAGCAGCCGCACGACTTCTGTTTAGGTTGGGTTGCCAGACGTCTAGATTTCGTCCGGACAATGCGGATTTGGAACACGTATCCGGTATGGCGTTCGGATCTGAGAAATTCCGGATTTTACTAATATGAACCGAAAACGTGGCCAATTTTGGGGAATTTTACTCAACGCTGCACCCCAAGGTATCTACTGTACTACTGTACACTGTAAAAAAAAAACTTTGTTGATTTTACAATTGTGTAGGAAGTAAATTACATATACTCCTTACACTGTAGAGTTCTATCAACTTTTGGAGTAAATACTTCACTTGTAGGTAGTAGTACTTTACCTAAAGAGTTTTTTTCATAAAATTTTGAAATTTTCAATTTTTTGTCATATTATGATAAATTAAGAAGATAAAGACAATTTTCGTTAATTTTGATAAAAAATCCAAAACAAAATCATACAGGTGCCATTAAAAATCATGTAAATGTAAACAAATGAATAAAAGATGCATGTTTTTTTCAAACAAGCGGCTCAGAAATTTTTAAGAATTTAAAAGATCGCTTGAAAAAATGCTTCAAACTTTATTGTAACATGAGTTTGTAAAATACATTTTCTGCACTTCCATTTTGAATATTTTCCTGAAAATCTTTCTTTTCTTATTCACCTTTTTCACCACGCTTTTTCGGCAACTCAGTATAAACCTTTGACGATATCCGTTATTGATTATATATGCATAGTGGGGGTCTCAGGCATTCTTATTTAAGCCATTTAGTATCCAAATGGCTTAAAAATAAAATCATCGGACTACCTGGGGGTCAAAACCCGCGACTCTTGGTATACAGGGCAGGCGCCAACTACACCAAGCACGAGGGCCCCGGAAATCTTGGTGAAACAAGGTGAGAGATTCCACTAGGACATTATATGCATGGAAAAACGTTTGTTGGGGATTAGCTAAAAGAGACACTAAACCAGATTCAAAATCTAATAAAAGACACAAGATGTTCTTTTGATGATAAACAAAATTAATTTTAGAATATAATCTCTTATAAAATATGCACACACCTTTTAGAAAATATGTAGGCTACCTATTTATGACTATCTAGATTTTTTTTTTGTACACTTTTTAATAAATTTGTGTAAATTGTATATTTTCAAATTAATTTTAGTTTCCTAAGGCGCCTACACACGTAACTGCACACTTGACAAGCATGCATGTGCAATCTTTTTGTACTAGCATGCACAAATCCCCCTTCGGCACAAGCATGCTTGTGCAAGCAACAGCTTATTCCGAACATTAACCTAAAAATGTTAAACTTGGAAGTTTATTTATTCGAAGATATCAAGACACAATAAATATTAATATTTGAATTGAAAATTTTAAATGAATTGATTAATATAAATATCAAATAAAATGGCGGAGAGTTTTACTTGCGCAACTATGCTTGTGCATGATTAAAATTCAATTCGACTCATCAAGCGGCTTGCACAATTAATGTAGCCGCCTTTAGTTGTAAAAAATACATATTATTTTTGAAATAAGCATAGCAGAGCTCTTTACATAAATTCATGAAAACGCCAGACAAAAAGTTTAAATTTTATACGGCTGTGTTGTGTGATGTGTTGTCACACCAGATTTTTTGTCTGGTTTCCGATAGTTTTCCAATTTTAACGAATTTTCTTTTTTTTTTTGAAGAGAGAGATTTGTTTTATTATACTTAAAAGTGCAAAATAACGAGTTTTGTAACACAATATTCAATTTTACAGCTGCCTGTGAATGACGTCACGGCCTCTGCACAAGATTGAATCGTTAATTGTGCTGCTCCAGGCAGTCATCATCAGTCGTCACGCTCACCACACACACAAATACATTTAATGACTTTGTGAGATTGTTAAACACCGATATCAACGAGTCAATAAATAAATAAATAAATAGAGAATTTTGATATTGATAGATTAATAAATAAATAAATAAGAGAGAGAAATAAAAGGTGTCATTATTATTTTATTATTTGTGGATCAAGTTTCTATCTTATTGACTTAACTTCATCGTGAAAATATAAAAACAAAATTTAATTTATCACAAATGTTCAAATAAATGAATATTTTTTTCCTGAGTAAATATGAATTAAAAAGATGAATTTTATTATTATGAATGTATTAAATTATTGAATAATTTTCATGGGCGACCCAGCGAGGGGAGGGGGGGCGCCCCCCCCCCCCAAAAAAAAAATATAATATGAAAGAAAAAAAAAGGGGGGGGGGGGGGGGGGGGGTTTTTGGCCACCCCCCCCCCCCCCCCCCCTCTAATTATTTCAAATTTCACTACGCGGCAAAATGAAATTTTTTTTCAAGCCCCGAGATAGTTCCTTCAGATGCCTAAATAAAATGACCAAATATGACCTCCGTTTTCCCCCACCACGTACCGTTTTCGGGGGACAGCCCCCTACTTATTTCCACCCCTTTTCGTTAATCTTAGGGCTATGAATTAAATTTGGAGGGATGAAAAGGAATATTTTAGCCTTAACATTTTTTCAAAAGGTCTAGAGAAGTGAAAAGTTAAAAAACATTAACATTTGGATCCAAGGGGGGATGTGGGGGAGGATTTTGTCCCTTAAAATGCAAAAAAATCATTAAAAATGATCGATTTTTTTCTGTTTTATTTTTTTTCAGGGTTTTTCACTGCTTTTCTACATTTTCCACCCAACAGACCTCACTAGAAAATCAATGAAAAATAATTACAAAAAAACTTTAATGTTTGTTTTGATATACACTCCGGACTATTGGTCCAGGGCAGCTGTTTCGGGGAGCTGAGCGAGATGTCAAGGATCAGACAGACATAGACATTCTATTCATTCTCCAGAAGTTTTCACCTTAAAAAAAATCTGGTGTGACTGGTCGCACCTGATTTTTAGTGTCAACCTATACCTGGTATTTAGTTTCCAGCGACATACTGTATTAGAATTCAAGATATACATAGTTGGTAGCGGTCCTGCCTTGGAATGCCTGGACCCCCAATATGTATATTATTAATTAATAACGGTTATCGTAAAAAGTCTTAAATGGCCTAAGTTGCCGAAGAGACTGTGTGAATGTTTCTGTGAGTGTGAGTGTGAATGAGAAAAAAGTGTGAGTGTTAAAAAAAAAAAAAGAAAAAGATTAAAGTGTGCTTCAAAAGATTCCAAGGGCAAAATGAGAATATACATTTTAAAGAGCATGTCAAAAATAATTGATTTATGAATATCAAAATCGATGGAGCGAATTTTGAGAAAATCGAAAAAAAACTGAAGGTCCTAGTACTTTTTGGCCGATTTTGTTTAAAAGCTTAGTCTCTTTTCCTAGAGGGGTGTCAAACTTAAATATAAAATTTCAACTTTTAGCTATTTTTGTTCTTAAGATATTTTGTTCCCAGACAGACCATGTTGCAAAAACCACTTTTTTGGATTCACGGGAACTCAAGACGTGTATATCCATCAAAATCTCGACATGAAACCATATTTTCTCTCTACATATTTACATATATAGGTAAGAGAAAGTAAAAAAGCAAATTTTCTAGATTTATTTAAAACTTTTCTCCATTTTCACAAACAGTTACAGAAATTAATTTTAAACTGGTAACTGTTGGGTCTAGTTCAAGGGCGGATACAGGGGGGGGGGGGGTAAAGGATAATTACCCCCCCTGAGATTTGAAAAAAAAAATACTTTTTTTCGAAAAAAAATTTATTTTTAATGTAAAATTTTAAAAATTAATACTTAAAAATTTGATTTGTATTTATATTCTGGCAAACAAGTACAGAATGCGCCTTTAAATCACCGAAATTAAGAAAAAAATTGTGTGCTGTGCGACCAGTCACTCCAGATTACCCCCCCCCCGAGAAACACCTCTGGATCCACCACTGGTCTAGTTGAAACATTATGCTTTAAAAGGAGAATTAAATCCACGTATGATAATACAAGGTTTTTTGTTTCAATAATTTATTTATTTAACATTAACACTTTATACGCATTTTGAAACAAGTGTCATCATCAGAAGTGAGTTACAATTATTGAAACAAAAAAATTTGTGTTATTATACGTGGATTTAATTCTCCTTTTAAACTCACAGAAATTTCACATTTAATTAACGTTAAAGAGCAATTCTTGTTTTTTTTTTGTTGTTGTTTTTGTTTTAATATCAATCAAATTAGAATAATTATGTTTATTATTCAATAAATTTTCTTTTAATCTCTTGACATTTTTTTCTTATTTTATCATCAACACACATAATTTATTTGACCCTATATAAATTTCGAATTAACAAGTCACTATTTATTTTTATGTTATGCAAGAAAGAGATTAAAAAAAAAAAAAAACTAAAACAGCTCGTTAACATATTTTAATTTTGTTTCAATATATAATATAACCAGTTAAAATATTATAACAAAAAAAAAGAGAAGATTTTGGTCCAAAGGTCATCTCTCTCTCTCTAGATAGGCGAACTGTCTATCTTATCAAAAAGTAATTTATTATAACTGTTTGAGTAATTAGTTGAGAAAGATATCCCCAGATTTTTTTTTCTTTAATAGGATTAAAATCAGTCCCGTTTACAATCATCTTATTTGTATTTTTACAATAATTTCCCGCACTATAAGTGGAAGGAGCCCGAAATAAAAGCCTACTTATGCTCAGGGGCGCCGGAACGAATTTGAATCAGGGGGGGGCAAAAATTTTTTTTTAGAAAATTAAAATAATTTAATATGTTCAAATAGTATAAAACAAAAACAAATCTACTATAAAACTTTAAAAATTTTAAATAAAATCACAATTTTAATAAAATTAAAATTTTAAAAAATTTGCTAGTGATTTTATCAAAAATTTTTGGAAAAAATTTGGAAAAAAAATGAATTTCTTACTCTTTTAATTTTTTTTAATTTAGAAGATTTTATTTTTCAAAAGTAAAAATATATCATTTTTAAAAATAAATGAAATAAAAGAAGACATATTGCCCCCCTCTGCCCCCCCCTTGGATCCAGGGGGGCAATACCCTGCCCCCCCCCCCAGTTCCGGCGCCTATGCTTATGCTCAACAATCAAGTGTGACGTTTCGGGTCTTTGTCTTTCCACATTCTTTATGATTAGTTATAAGAACTCAATAGGCCTACATAGCCTATATAAAAATTGTATCATCTGTAAATTTCTCTCTGGATATTTAGTGACAATTACTGTATATATAACTAACTGTCTGGTATCCGAACTGCCTGGCATCCGAACCCACTTGGCTTTTAGATTATCAATATTGATATATGTAAATACCTCTTAGAGATGGAAATGTCGACTCTGACTTTAATCAAGAATCGATCTTTTACTGAAAATAATCGTCTTTTTAGAATCGAGTTGAAACTCTTGCAAGTCGATGGTTAGAATCGATTCTCACTGGACGACTTCGACTTTTTCCTTACAATACTTAGTATGCGATGGTAATATAGTTTGTAACGTTTTCATTGATTGACTTTCATCTTTCTTTTAAAACCTGCACATAACACACCAATCAACACGCTTTCTAAGATCGGTTAGTGAACATATGTGGCATTCTTAATTCCCCAATTTTAATGTTTTATTTTGATACTCAACTTTCATATTTTATTTTAATGTTCGGTGCCATATCATGTGCAATTTCTGGATAGAATATTCTTTTGTAAAAATATTGAAAACAATATTTGTGTGTGTTGTATTTAATAAAATGTTTAAACACTTAATAAATTTTATATTATAAATAAATAAATATATTTAATATTTACTGAGTATCTCCTAAGCACGAGTTATAGAGTTTTTAAGTCGAAAAGTCGACTTTCAGAAATGATTAATCGATTCCGAGAATCGAAAATGGACATTTGGAGCGCCTTTTCCCAGGAAAGTCGTCTGCCCGGATCTGACCTCATAACCCTACATAAGGATAAATGTTGATAAATATATAGTCCTAGGAAGAACTGGAGTGTTGGTAGAAAAATATACCTATATCTAGAGAAAATTTAAGATAACGTTTTTACTCTAGTTTTTGTAATTAAAATACTGTATGTTATGAATGATTTTATGTCAGTGGCGAATCCATAAGAGTTTCTCGGGGGGGGGGGGTAATCTGGTGTGACTGGTCGCACAGCACACAATTTTTTTTTATTATCGGTAATTTAAAGGTGCATTCTGTAGTTGTTTACCAGAATATATATACAAATCAAATTTTTAAGTATTAGTTTTTAAAATTTTATATTAAAAACACAATTTTTTTCCCCAAAAAAAATATTCTTCTCAAATCTCAGGGAGAGTGATTACTCCCTTTACCCCCCCCCCCCTGAATCCGCCCTTGTTTTATGCCGACAGTATAGACGTTTTTTCAGCTACTTAAGTCATTATGATTATTCGGGAAAATTGCAATAATCCCGTAGGCGTTCAACAGCGGTCGTCTTCTGGACCGCCAATCACTGCTTGGCATTGCTTATTCACAACAATCTTGTTGATTACAGAGAATTTATTTTATTCAAGTCCAAGGATGTCTTATTTTACAAAAATTAATTACATTTTTCAATACTAGATGGCAGAGTACCAAATTTTTTTTCCCCTTTCTTAAGTATCTCTGATATAATAATAAAAAATAAGACTCTTCTTCTTCTGACTTCATACATTCGGATAAAAAAAATGATAAAATAAAAAAAACTTTTCAAAGAGTAATAAAATTTATTTATTAAAGCCAAAGAATATTATTATCATTTAAAGAAAAAAGTTTTTTTTTTTTTATTTCAATTATTAATCATTTATGCAAAATTTAACATGGGTGGAGGGGGTGGGGGAGGCAAATAAAATCTCATGTAATGGCTCATCTAGACCGTTTGATGATGATGATGACGATGGTCCTTAATATTAAAAAGATAAAGCGAGAGAGAGAGAGAGGGGGAATAATAATAAGAATATGTATTTCCTTTTTTTTTTTTGGATGGCTGGTTGGATGGAGGGAGGGGGAGGGGGGCAGAGAGAGATGAAGCCAGGCAGAAGGGCCATAGGGACCATTTATCACCATTACCGAGTCATTTGAGGGCATTTAGGACCTTTAGAGTGAGTGAATCAATAGGCCATTTAGCGTCAAGTCTACTCAATGGGTTTATAAACTCACACACTTTCATCGAGCCGATTGATGTTGAAAAAGTATCTCTCCCCCCCCTCCCCTACACCTACACATAATAAAGCCACCTGGTGTCTGTGAAAAATTTTATTATATTAAAGTGCTCGAAAATCTCTTCACCTGGTTTGTAAATATATTTCAAATTATTTACGGGTGAAATAGATTATATATATTCTTTGCAAAAGGGGAAAAAAAAATTCTGTGTTGTGTGCAGTGAGTGATCTAGTGGCAGAAATGCTTTTATTTTCTCTTACCTATATAGATGTATTGGTTTCATTGGTATTGGTTGAAATTTTGATGGATATACACGTTTTGAAGTCCCTGATGGACTCAGGGCAAAAGTGGTTTTCGCTACATGGTCTGTGAGCGAAATATCTCAAGAACGAAAAGAGCTAGGAAGTTGAATTTTTATATTTAAGTTAGCTACCCCCCTGGCACGTGACACGAAGCTTTTGAATAAAATTGGCCAAAGAGTACTAGGACTTTACTGAGGTACTTTTTTCGATTTTGACTAAGGTGACTCAAGAGGAGGTTTTAATCAGGAAATTCAGCCAGAATAAATAATAACTTTTAAATCCTTTGGGGGGTTAAAATATATATTCTCATTTTAAAATGCTTAGATATTGCTCACAACTGTGAGATGGAGAACATTATAATGTATATTATTTACAACAATTATTGACAAAATGGTTGTTGTGCCAATATTATTTAAAAAAATCTTTACTTTTGTATTCATAGGATAGATAGTATAAATGGTTGCCAGGTGGTAACAGTCTCAAACGCCGACCAAGATAGACAAAGAATTTAATCAATGTCTTTACTATATAAAATTAACATTAAAATTTTTAAAAAATTAATTAACATATAAATATTTCCCAATGTTAAAATATTGAATTCTAAACCATAAATAAATTGTAAAATTACTTCCTAATCTAACTCATTATCATGTTTACAAAATCTATTCTACATTTCAATTAACCGAATCTGGACCATTTGCAGCCAGTGAGTTTTATTAAATAAAAAAATATTTTATTTAATTTTTACTTTCCGACGTTTCGGTCGTCTATCACGACCTTCATCAGGCCAAATAATTGTCAACAATACACGATCTTAGGTATTTTAATGTTTACGGTAATCATTTACAATTTCTTTTTTTAAATTTTTATATGTATATTGTAGAAATTGTATATGATTACAGTAAACATTAAAATACCTAAGATCGTGTATTGTTGACAATTATTTGGCCTGATGAAGGTCGTGTTAGACGACCGAAACGTCGGCAAGTAAAAATTAAATAAAATATTTTTAGGAAATTATTTAATCGTAGGTACAAATAGAGGATCTTAAGACCCGATTTCCTGATTTCAAATTCAATTGTAAGAAGTAAGACGAGCTTAAGATCTAAGATGTGTTGGTGCAAACGGGCAGAAGGGCTCCTTGGCAGAATAGCAACCAATGAGGGTTCCTTTAAAAAATTTTGTTGTCTGTCTAGCAGGGCTAAATAATTTATTAGATTTTTGATGCGAAAATTTCACGGATTGTAAAATAATCTTAAAAATTATATTCTGAGACCACAGTATACAGCAAGTAATAGAGTCAAGCCAAGATTATTATAAAAGGCGAATTCCCTCTGGAATTCTTTAATATTAATTTGCATTGAAATAGGAGTAGAAAGAGAGAGAAACTTCTCTCTCTGTCTGGCAGGTAATGGCGGTGCCAGGCCGAGCAGCCAATAAACGAAAGGGAGTAGAAGGGGCCCCTCCTTCCACTCTCAATTGCTCCCCACCACCCGTATAGAGGGGGAACCAACCGCCTGTCACTCTCAGATTTGCAATAACCAACTGGGAGAGAAAAAAAAAAATCAATATTTATTAACGAGTTGCTTGCTCTGATCAAAAAATTTAAAAAAATTTCTTTCCCTTCTTTAAGGAGCGTGACTTCTATCTCTCTGCCAAGTGTCAAATTTTAAACGTATTTTTTTTTTTAAACTTTCCTAGTAACAACCCTTCGAAAAGTGAAAGTGTCAAAATATACAATCACGATTGTTCTTTGTTATTGTTGTTGTTTCTTTTGTGAATATTTTCGCACACTTTTTGTTCGTTTTAATGTCAATCATATATGAGATGAAAAAGAAATAATGAAATCTTTTGTAACATGTAAAAAAAAAAAGAGGGAGAGAGAAGCGTGTGTGTGTGTATGTGTGTGTCTGTACAAAGCAAAGAGCAAAGAAAATTTTCCCTTTCAGGTTAAAATTGGAAATTATTGTAGTAATTATTTTTTAATTAAAAGGAATTGGGAAAGGTCAAGGATCTTAAAAAAAAAAAAAATAACAGGACAGAGTGTCAATAACCCTTAGGTGTTAGAGAATTGAAAGAGTTGCAAAGCCCAAAAAGCAAGGACTCCACCACTCTTATATTATATTAATAATAATCTGAAATAATATAAAGTTAGGGGTCTAAATGGCCTCCTAGACCAAAATAGAAAAAAAAATGATCTGAAATGAGTAAAAGAATCTAGGAATGGAAAAGTCGACTCTAAAGAATCGATCTTTTACTGAAAATAATCGACTTTTTAGAGTCGAGTTGAAACTCTTTCAAGTCGATTAGAATCGATTCTCACTGGACGACTTCGACTTTTTTCTTACAAACCTTAGTATCCGATGGTAATATAGTTTGTGACGTTTTCATTGATTGACTTTCATCTTTCTTTTAAAACCTACACATAACACACCAATCAACACGCTTTCTAAGATCGGTGAGTGAACATATGTGGCATTCTTATTCCTCAATTTTAATATTTTATTTTATTTTATTTTAATGTTCGGTGCCATATCAACGTGTAATTTCTGGAATAAAAGTTTAAATACTTATGAATAGTGAATAATAAAAAACAACAGAATGTAGAAAATATCTTTACTTTATTCTTTGGGCTATCGATTTCGTTCAAAGGACATCATCAGGCCAGCGTTATTGAAATATAAAATAGCCTTTGGACGAAATCGATAGCGCAAAGAATAAATTAAAGATATTTTCTACAATCTGTTGTTTTTTATTATTCACTATTCATCAATTAACACAACAGACTGTATTACATCAAACACTTTAAATACTTAATAAATCTTACATATAAATAAATCTTCTTCTGTCCTCGCCTTATTCCCGGGATGCGGGGTCGGCTCACTTTTACCTTCCATGACCTATCACGCGTTTTTATGACTGGAAGAAATAGAATTAGCAGGCCCGTCGCATGGTCTGCTTGCCTGTCCCAGCTCGGGCAGCTCGTGGTCGCCATCCACGTACCTACAAGATGTGGGTCCCTGCGCGAAAGGATTATATTATAAATAAATAAATATATTTAATATTTACATGTCTCCTAAGGCATAAGTTATAGTTTTTAAAAATGTGGTGTGACTGTTACACAGCTGGTCTTTTTTGACCTCAGAGGACTTCAAAACATCAAAATCACGCCATCAAATTTTGACATGAATTCAATACTTTCCCTCTATATATATTTAGATAAGAGAAAGTAAAAATTAGAAATATTTTTTAAAGTCTGATGAAATCCGAATGGTCGAGCATTTTTTATTTATTTAAGGTCTTCTTAAGGTTCATTTCAATCCCGCGCCTATTTATTTCAATCGATTGGTAGCCAAGAAAATTTTTCTTTAGTCTGCGGTAGGTAGGAATTCCTTTAAAATCTTATAACAATTAGGCATTTTGTCTCCGTTTTTGGCTGTGCACAGATTTCTTTAAAAAAAAAAACGCACCCCAATAGAGGGTTGTTCACCCTTAGGTGTTTTTTTGGTTATTGACCCTTTAAGTTTTTAACTCTTGTTGTTGTAGCTTTTTGCTTTATCAAAAGAATTGAATAAATTTCTGAAAATACGTATAACAATGCTAGAAAAATTTCCATTTCTATAATCTACTGGATAAAATTGAGAATTTCAATAGGCATATATTTGTAATTGTAATTAATTGATTCTGAATCTGAATGTTGTCGCAATTCACATACTATCAATATATTATTGTCAAGCAGCTCTGAAGATGGCCTAGACCTCGGGCCGAAACGTCGGCCGTGAGGGCGAAAAGAAAATTGGCTGCACATATCTTGCTAAAGAAAACATTACCTGGTTATTTAGCCCTACTGTTAGGGATGAAACGATACGAGTAAATACAAGTACTTACTCGATACTTTTCTTTCGATACCAAGTACTTTTAGAATCGATACTTTGGAATCGAGTACCAAGTAGGTATCGGTCAAAAATACTCGTATCGATACTCGGTCCTCGTAAGCGATGATTAGTTAGCCCGAAAGAACATTTACGTCCATTTGTTCTTGTTTACAATCGAATGGTTTCTACCACTGTATTTTAATTTTTATTATAGAAGTGTTTAACAGGGAAACACATTGAAAAATTATTATTTTTGGATAGTACCGCTAAAACTGAATTTTTTTTCTCAAGAACTTAATGTTTTATGCCTGTGGAGATTTAATCAAGATTCTCAGAGACTTTGCAGCCTGGAGATTAAATAAAAAATCTTTTATTTATTATAATTTCTATTTGTCGACGTTTCGGACTCCAATCACGACCTTCATCAGGGCAAATATTATCATTTATACACGATTTTAGGTATTTTAACATGTTAATATTCATTGCAATTAAAAATATACAATTTCTTTTGACTTTGATATGTACAAAAATATTATCATATACTTGCTACTCGGAGGTCTACGATGTTGAAGGTCGTGATTGGCGACCGAAACGTCAGCAAATAGAAATTAAATAAAAGATTTTTATTTAATCTCCTGGCTGCAAAGTTCCTAAGTTGATAATATCAGAACTTACTGCTGTTTTTGCTTATCTTTAATTGCACGAAAAAATTGACCGATACGAGTAAGTATCGATACTTTTCAATCGATACCGAGTACCTACTCGATACTTTGCGACCGATACCTGTATCGAGTAAAGGTATCGTTACCTCAGTGGTATCGTTTCATCCCTACCTACTGTATAGTGTGCAATTTGGTATCCAAATGGCTTAAATAAAATCATCAGACTGCCTGGAATCCGAACCCTCGACCATTGGTATACAAGGCAGGGGCCCTACCCACTAAGCCAAGCCCGAGTACTTGACCTCGGGTTCTTAATTTGAGAGTGATAGGTTCGACAAAACGATTTCCTCTTAACTGTCTTCACTTGTCTCTCCAAATGAAAAACAAAAAATATTAAAATTATAAATATTAGTAATTTTTGAAATTCCGGAATACCGGAATCCTCTTTTGTTTACCCGATGCGCTTCCGTGCACGCAGAGACACACTTCAGACCAAGGGCGGATACAAGGGGGGTAAAGGGGGTAATTACCCCCCCCCCCGAGATTCGAAAAAATACCTTTTTTTCGTAAAAAAATTTATTTTTAATGTAAAATTTTTAAAATTAATACTTAAAAATTTGATGTGTATTTATGTTCTGGCAAACAATTACAGAATGCGCTTTTAAATTGCCGAAATTAAAAAAAAATAGTGTGCTGTGCGACGAGTCACACCAGATTACCCCCCCCCCCCCCCCCGAGAAACACCTCTGGATCCGCCCTTGCTTCAGACCCAACCGGCCTCTGGCCGTAGTCATCTACCTGCACTCCGTGAAGTTATCTTATTTCCTATCCCTAACTCCTCCTCCTCCGTTGATTTCAAACTAATGTGTTAATCCTATTTCTGATTCCACGCCAGTTCCTTTTATCAAACCTCTTCTTTGCTAGGGAGGATGTCCTGTTTTGAGGAGGGACATCCTCAGGACCGACTCATTTCGAAGAATGCTTCACTGAGAGGAAACCTTCTCTATGTCGCTTCCAGAGGACGGGATGTCACAGCAATCTCTCTCTCCTCTCTGGGGGCTATTGTGGAAGGAACTAGATACCCCCATTCCTTTATTCAATACAAATCTTTTAACACTCAATAATCACGTTTAATTTTATAGTAATATAATGGCCACGGGACCATATCTTACGTGGATGGCGACCACGAGCAACCCGAGCGGCGACTGGCAGTCCTTTTTACATGTCCGTCCTTTCCTACTATATTGATAGTGCGACGGGCCGGCTTGTTCTATTTCTTCCGGTCGCAAAAAAACGATCAGCCGACCTCGCAGCCAATGTAACGTTTTCATTGATTGACTTTCATCTTTCTTTTAAAACCTACACATAACACACCAATCAACACGCTTTCTAAGATCGGTTAGTGAACATATGTGGCATTCTTAATTCCTCTATTTTAATGTTTTATTTTGATACTCAACTTTCATATTTTATTTTAATGTTCGGTGCCATATCACGTGCAAATTCTGGATAGAATATTCTTTTTATAAAAATATTTGTGTTGTATTTAATAATTTGTTTAAATACTTAATAAATCTTATATTATAAATAAATAAATATATTTAATATTTACTCAGTATTTCCTAAGTACGAGTTATAGAGTTTTTAAAAAGTCGACTTGTACTGTAAGTCGAAAAGGCGACTTTCAGAAATGATTAATCGATTCGTAGAATCGAAAAATATCAAGTCGATTCAAAAATCGAAAATCGACTTTTCGAGCGCCTTTTCCATCCCTAGTATTAATATGTGGTTGGCAACCACTCTCTGGCCTTCACTCCTTTTCCATCAGTTCGTGCGACGGGCCGGCTTGTTATATCGTTTGCCATATTCTTTTGATATTTATCGGTAAGGGAATAAAATGCCTAACGCCGGCCTATAATTAAATATTATTAACAACAATGTTGTTACCATTCAATTTTGTCATCCCTTTCTAAAACTTAAAACTGATTTTAGATGTGTAAAATAGATAAAATAGAGATGAGTTGAGCGAGAGGGGAGGTAAAGTCGATAAAGATGAAAAGCTATTGTTAAGGGGGGGAGGGGCTTCTCTTTTTTGAGGGGAGCCAAATCAAATCATGCACACACATAGATATTCGATGCGCTTATCTTGTTAGTTAAATTGGCTGTGCCTCTATATATGTATGAGAAAATGTGTGTGTGTGTGGGTTTTTCAGCTTGTATCCATTACAAAAGGGGTGGTAAGCAAAACTAGGACTAAACGGAAGAGAGAGGGCTGTTGTTGCTTGACTACTCTATGTTTTATTCACTCTATTGATTGAGCAGGGAATTAAAATAATAATAAAAAAAATGTTTATAACCCTTAGGGAATTACAATGATTTAATTACGTCACACATCTTTTACCTTTCTGATTTGTGCTTGAATTATTCAAACATATTTTATTTTTTTAAATTGTTTTCTTGGCTGCTTAGGGGTTTATTGTAAGGCCTACATATATCTGGGGGCCTTGGGGCAGAGCAACAGATACCGAGATCATTGTAGTTAAGCAAGGCCAAGCACGGCGGAATCTCGGGTGGGTGGCCCCGAAAAACTAGCGTGTTGAACGTTCCCCGGTTGCTATCGTTCTTGTAAATATAATAAATTATATACTATTATTCCCTAAATGGCCTCAACAGCCAAGAGGAAAAAAATCTTGGTATATCCATTAAGTCAGCGTTTCCCAAAGTGTGGGTCGCGACCCGGCCCGACACCGGGTCGTAGAAAAAGTTTGCCGATTCGCGAAAAAAAATTATAATATCTCAAATAGTTGTTCAAAGCACCTAGGCTGCCAAATTAATAATATCTAAAATCCAAAAGTTGAGAGAATTCTATTATTAATAATATATTTATTAATATAATAATTTTACAAAAGGTCCCCATTTGAGAATTTTGAGATCGGCGTATTTTTACTTTTTCCTGTACTTTTCATAACATCCTCTCTAAGTATCTAAAATTTCATTTAAATTTCCTACACTGTAAAAAAAATCTTAATTTTAGTCTGTTTTGGAATACTAAATTTACAAATTTCCTTTGTACTATACATTTGTCTACTAAATTAACAAATTTATTCGATCAAATATTTATAACAAAAAAAAAAAAAAAAAAAAAAATTTTAAAAATACAATTTTGTTCGAAAAATAGAGTATGTATTGTAATTTTACATATTATACATTGTAGAATAATTTTGGTTTGCAATTGGATTTTTTTCTAAAGTAGTTTGGGAATTCTAAAATTACCACATAATTGCACTTTAATTTTCAATGACTTTCGAAAATTACAATAAATACAAAGAATTACTAAATTTAGTAAGTTTTTGTTTATGAAATTTATTTCCTTACACAATTGTAAAATCATCAAAATTTTTTTGTCAATCGAGTGACAGAAAGAGAAACGGGCACTTCGCAATTGTCCAGTAATACCCTCAATATATTTTTTTGTCTAAAGGAGAGAGTACATACACCTCCCTCCCCCTCCTACCCTACTAGTGATTATATTCAAAATTACGAGTATAAAAGATTTATAGATAAAATAATAATTAAATAAGGAAATAAATATTCACTCAGTGATTTCCCTCTTTTGATTGTGCATTTTTAAATAAAAATATTTTTCGATGAAATAAGTGGCATGAGTTAGTAAATAACAAATAATATTTAAAGGCATCGTTTCGGTTGAATGTCCTGACCATTCTCAGGATATAAAGATGCAGGTGCTTGAGTTGGAAAAAAATAATTTTTTAATACAATATTCTGCCCTTTTGTGCGCTCTTCTCGTTAATTTTTTTTTCTTGCTTTTTGCCTATTATACCTCTTTCGCTTGTTAGTTAGTTATAGATTTAAAAAAATCTCTGATAACAATACGGGGACAGAGTGCAACGACCCCTATCACTTACTGGACCAAAAGAACACGTGTCAATCATCTTTATTCTCTCCTTACAAACAAACAAACAAAATCCCCTAAATCTGTAATCTTATTAACTTTCCTTTTCATTTTCTTCAAGGTAATAATTGACTGTCAAAATTTTCAATTTGTACCGAAGACCGAACCGTTTAAAAGGTCGTTAAACCTTTGAAAGTTTACACACCAATGGATAGGGAATTCTCCCTTGTTTAAGCCTATGACCCATGCGAATTAGAAAATTTTTTTTTATCAGGAGGGTATATTTTTGCCTATACTAAATAAGGTATCGCTGGAAAACAGATTGTACCAATATTTATTATAATTAAAAACAACGTGATGAGAAAAGATTATAGCTTATAATAAGCTCAAAAGAGAAAAAAACAATTTTTAATATCAACATTTACAAAGCTGATTGTATCATATGTAATTCTCAATTGGAAGATTACTCCTTAATGGGTAGCAGGCTCTTCAAACAATAATTCAATAAAAAACAAATATTTTTCATTTTCAGGATTTTATTCATTCGATGACTGTGAGTGCACAAATACCACCAGTTTCGGTCACTCAAATGACCATCGAAACTGGTGGTATTTGTGCATTCACCTGCTACCCATTAAGGAGTAATCTTCCAATTGAGAATTACATATGATCTCTTACATTCTCCAATTATTTAAATCCTCTATAAGATTGTAAAATTTCATTTCAAAATTTCAACTGGAAGCTGGTCAAACAGAGCGTGATAGACGGACAGACAGAAGGACGGACGGACGGAACATCCGCTATTATATATATATAGATCATCTGTCCGAAAAAATTTTCATCCCTTGGAACTTAGAGGCACACCCATGACCTTTATTTCAATTGAATTGTAGCCAAACTGTAAAGTTTTTCTAAAATAAAGAAGAATTCATCCAAAGAGACAGACTTTATTTCTACCATACCATACCATAGTGGAGAAAAAAATCAAAAACCAATAGAGCAATATTTCATAATACGAGAGGGGGCGAATCGTGTTGTTCTTTTATTGAGCGTATTGAAAATTTTGAGTATTTATTTTCCTTTTAACATCGATTGTTACAAGAAGGAAGAGAGGAGGAAAAAAAAAAGAAAGAAAGAAAAGAGGGCGCCGAGTTACGAGGCACGCAGCGCCTGTATCGGCGCCGTTCGGGACCGCCCTTGTTGACACACACACACACACACACCGGATTTATCACGACCGCCGTCGAATCATGGGATGAAGACGTTTATAATCTTTGAAAGCATGGAACCATGGAACACACAGACGGGTTAGGTCGTGACCAGAGCGTGATTTAGCCAGCCTAGGGGACATCCCAAGGGTGTCATATAAACCAACTCCCCATTGTCTTGGACTTTGTTTTTTTTTCCTCCTCTTCTTCTTTTACTTGGATTAGAATACTAGCTGAATCACCTGCCAAGGCACACAATCAATTTGGATTTAATCATAGACTGCCGAAAGAATTTTGTTGATTTTACAATTGTGTAGGAAAAAAATTACATAAACAAAAACATACTAAATTTATTAAGTCTTTGCAAAAACCATTTACAAACGTATTGTAATTTTCGAAAATTAGAGTGTAATTTGTGTGGTAATTTTAGAATTCTCAAACTGCTTTCGAAAAAAATGCAATTTTTAACCAAAATTACTCTACAATGTATGTAAAATTACAATACATACTCTATTTTTTGAAGAAGATTGTAATTTAAAAAAATTTTTTTTTTTTGTTGTAAATATTTGAACCCATAAATTTGTAAATTTAGTATTTCAAAGTAAACTAAAATTAAGATTTTTTTTTCACAGTTTACAGTTGGAGAAATAATAGTAGCTAAATAGGCAATCAGATGTCAATAAGCCTTTACGTTAAACTAATCCGGAGGAAATTCTCAACGTGTGACCGAAATGCCGATTCGAGAATTTTTACTTTCTCTTACCCTATATATGAAATATATAGAAAGAAAGTATTGGGTTCATGTCAAAACCAAGGGCTGGAATGGTAGGATTCTTGACGGAAACTGGATAATTGCAATCATTGTCTCTGGCAAACTCTGACAAATCAGACTTGTTTCTTGTTTGCAAAAATTCTGTGCCTTTTCACTCCAAAGAATAAACGAAACGATATCCAGAATAAACCTACTGAATTCAGATTTTATGAAATTATGAAAGATTAAATTAATAACATGTGACGGAATTTTCACACTGAATTGTGTCTTTCACTTTTCTTTACTGACCTATATACACTTTTGAGAAATAATCTCTTTTTCCCTACCCTTTAAAAATAAAAAAAAAAATTTCTTTTGGAGATTATAAAGGTTTGGGACTTTTTGTAATTCTGGCCCAGTAGTCTCTTATTACTGAGTCCCTTATTAGAGAATGCAATACCGAATACCTGCATTTCGGGTTATTTCGCAATTTCATAATACCGTTATTTAACTACCGGTATTTTCGATATTTATTTATTTACCGTATAGGAATACTGCATTACTTAATTTTGGCGAATTTGTGAGATGAGAATAGCCTGAAAGGAGGATGTTCCTCCTCCACAATTCCCGTCTCAGCTTTGCCGATGTGCAGAACTCATATTTTATATTTTATATTTGTAGACCAGTGCTTCTTAAAAATTTTGAAGTCGCGGCTCCCTTGGAAAACAAGTGGATACTCACGGCCCCCTATTTTTATTTTATATTATATGGCCTAAGATGCCGACAAAAATGGTTATTTATATTAATTCATAAATTCAGAAAAAGATGAATAGGCAACCAACAAAATTTTTATTTGTCAGTATATACTCCCGATAATTGGCATTACCGATAATTCGTGAGGATGGAAAAGTCGGTTCTGATTTTAGTTAAGAATCGATCTTTTACTGAAAATAATCGACATTTTTTAATCGAGTTGAAACTCTTTCAAGTCGATTAGAATCGATTCTCACTGGACGACTTCGACTTTTATCTTAGTATCCGATGGTAATATAGTTTGTAACGATTTCATTGATTGACTTTCATCTTTCTTTTAAAACCTACACATAACACACCAATCAACACGCTTTCTAAGATCAGTTAGTGAACATATGTGGCATTCTTAATTCCTCAACTTTAATGTTTTGTTTTGATACTCTTATTTTAATGTTCGGTGCCATATCACGTGCAATTTCTGGATAGAATATTCTTTTATAAAAATATTGAAAACAATATTTATGTGTGTTGTATTTAATAAAATGTTTAAATACTTAATAAATAAATAAATATATTTAATATTTACTGAGTAATCTCCTAAGCACGAGTTATAGAGTTTTTAAAAAGTCGAAAAGTCGACTTTCAGAAATAATTAATCGATTCGTAGAATCAAAAAATATCAAACCGATCCCAAAATCGAAAATCGACTTTTCTATCCCTAATAATTCGTACCAAAACGTCGGTACTGTGGGCATACAAATTATCAGGATTCTAGGGTATTTAATTTAATTATTCGCCGGGTTTAAAGAGTAGTTATCTACTCCGGCCAGCCCCAGTGTGTGATTATTCAAAAAATATATTAGTCTAATAATAATCACAAATAGAACCAAGTTAAAGGTAATTGTATAACACATCTTTTTGTAAAGAAATTTTTTACAAGCCCCTTAAAACAAAAGAAACGTTTATTTATTTATTTATTTCTAAAGTGAAGTGTATAGAAAGAAGAAAGAAAAAAAAGAGGTAAATATTTGTCTAAATCAGGGTGGTCAACCAATGTCCCGTGGGAATTACCAAAAACAGACGGACATATACATACATACATGTGTTTGCAATTCCTCAAGGAGGAAGATAATTGACCCCGGAAGACTTGAAAAAAAAAAAAAAAGAAGAAGACGAACTAAGTGGCAATGTGATGGTGACACTCACTCACTCACTCGTTATTTCCCACCTGTGTTGCTGTTGTTGTTGTTGTGGCCACCTTGCTTGCTTTGCCTTTGCTTAATAAAAGAAGTAGTCAGAAGGAGAGAGAGAGAGAGAGAGATCACGAACCACCTATCGATATTTATTACACAATTTATTGGAAATTCCTCACTTTGATCTTATCTCTTTTCGCTCTCCGTGAAAGGGCCCCTTTTTTTTTTTTTTTTTTTCGTTTTAAGAATCGATTGTTCTTTTTGTTTAGATTTTTTGACATTGATGCAATTTATTCTCAATTCGAAAAAAAAGGATTATTTATTTATTTATCTGGTAATTATCTATTTATTTATTTATTAAAATCAAACGGGTTCTATTTTTCCCCCTGGAATTCTTTTTCGGCATCTGAGGCCATTTAGATCTCGTTCCCATTTTAATTGGCAACCAATAGGAAATTAAGCCTAACGCTTTGGGATTCTTTGTTCAAACTCTTTGTCACGCACTGTAAAAAAAAAATCTTAATTTTAGTGTATTTTTGAGTAGGGGAGACCGAGTCAGGTTGGGCCAGTCGCGAAATTTCGCAAAATAATTGGAAGATTGTGTTACGGATCAGAATGAAGGTTAATAGCCATGGGCGTAACTAGAGAATTTGGCTGGGGGGGGGGCATGGGACCAGCCATTTTCGTCGGTGGGGGGCCATGGGACCAGCTATCCGGTGGGCATGGAAAGCCCCATATTTTCTCAATTTTTCTTGGGGCAAGTAGCTTTCTGGGGGGGGGCGGGCCCCTCGGCACCCCCCTAGTTACGCCCATGTTAATCAACTATAGCGATCGGAGTAAACTCGCATGATTTAGGATCATTTATTCGTTTTTTGAAGCTTGGAATTTTTACTAGTTGAATAAAATTGTTTTATCTACCTTTTGAACATCAATTTAGGAGACTTATTCGATGACCTTATGGTAGCTTAAAGTTGCACCAACATTTTAAAATCAAAACCTTAACGAAAATGATTAAATTAAAAATTTTAGAAAATAAAATAAAATAAGTGGGCCACCCTCCTCGGTCTCCCCTACTAAATTTACAAATTTCCCTTGTAAATGATAACTACTATTCATTTATCTACTAAATTTACAAATTTATATTTTAAAATTACAAATTTCTTCGAAAAATAGAGTAAGTATTGTAATTTTACATACATTGTATAGTAATTTTCGTTAAAAATTGTATTTTTTCGAAAGCAGTTTGGGAATTCTAAAATTACCACACAATTGCACTCTAATTTTCAAATCTCTTTCCAAAATTACAATACATTTGTAAATGGTTTTTGCAAAGACTTACTACTTTAGTAAGTTTTAGTTTATGTAATTTGCTTCCTACACAATTGCAAAATCAACAAAAATTTTTTTTACAGTGCTGAAGTGCGTTTGATATTCATTTACTTGCATCATACATTTTAAGCTAATTAAATTTGATTCATATTTTTGTACTCAATAAACTAGTTTATGAATTTATTTTCACAAACTGGGTATATTAAATTTCAAACACAAAATGTATGAAAATTCATTTTTACAGTGTACACAGGCTTCCTTTCTATTCTACTGAGATTGGACATGAATGTCAATTTTTGCTTACAAGTTTCACTTCTCTTGTAATATAAATACACTGTGATTTTTTGTATGCCTAGGTATTTAGAGGAAGAGAGATGGTTAATTAATTGAAATAATCTTTAGAAGATTACCTATTAAAGACGGAGAACAACAACAAGGGAGAGAGAGAGGAAATATAACAAAAAAAAAATAATAATAATAAAAATAACGGTTCGTGTGTTGTTTGATAATTAACAATGTTAATTTCTTGTTGAACCACAAAAGGGTTTAAAAGGAAAGAGGGAGGGAGTTGTTGTTCAAAGTAATAGGATTGACTCTCTCTTTTGCCTTTTGGCAAACAACTTAGGGGGGGGGTTGGGGTTGTTAAAGAGAGGGAGAATGCAGCAGCAGCATCATCATCTGTAGTACGGTGGATGTCAGTCAGTCAAAGCTCGCCCTTCTATTGACTTATCGCCCTTTTTCTCTCTCTCTTCCCTTTTAGAGGGGAGAATGGCACCCTAATATAACGACCAGAAATCTTATTTATTATTAAATTTGTTTTAATATCCGGTTTTTTTTTTAATTTTTTCTAAAAATTAATTAATATATCATTGATTATAAAATTATAATTGTGAGATTTAAATTTTATATAAATGAATTATGAAATTATTTGGTATTGATGATTATTATTTTTTACTTTCTCTTACCTCTATATATATGTTAATATATATAGAGAGAAAGTATTGGATTCATGTCAAAAATTCAAAAATCCAAAAACCAAAAACGTGGTTTTTGCGACATGGTCTGTCTGTCTGTGTATCTGTGTATCTGTGAACAAAATAAGAGCTAGGAGAGTGAAATTTCATATTTAAGTTAGGCACCCCCCTGGGATGTGACACGAAGATTTTGGACAAAATCGGCCAAAGAGTACTAATACTTTACTGATATACTTTTCAGTTTTTTTCGATTTTTTCAAAATTCGCTCTATTTTGATTAAAATTCAAAAATTCAATTATTTTTTCAAATGTATATTCTCATTTTGCTCTTAAAATTGTTTGAATCACACTTTACTCTTGTACCTCATAGAAAAGATAGGAGAAATGGTTACTAAATATAAATATTTTCCTATGTTTATAAATTTTACATCGTAGGCAGTCCGATGATTTTATTTAAGCCATTTGGATACCAGATGGCTTAAATAGAAATGCCTGAACCCCCAATATATATATTACTTACAACGGTTATCGTATAAAGTCTTATATAGCCTAAATTGTCAAAAAGACTGTGTGAATGTGGGTGTGAATGAGAAAAAAGTATGAATGTTTTTTATTAAAAAAAAAATAAATATATCGGTGGAAACTAATTATATGTCGACAAAAAAAAAAAAATCTAGTGTGCTGTGTGACCAGTCACTCCAGATTTTTCTATAAAGTATTGTCACTGAAATTGATCTCTCTCTAGAATCAAACTACAAGATATCAATTGGACCCTGTTATGCATTAGTGTGTCAAGCGCCAAAAAATTCAAAATTTACTTAAGCACGGAATATTGTTTCAAATGCTATAATTAATAATATTTTTTATGAAATATGTCCGAAAAAAAATTTATATTTAGTGTTACTTGCACAATTGACAAAAAAAATTATATATAATCCAATGAAAACAAAAAACTTTAATGTTAATTTTGTCAAAACTCGGCGCTTGACACACTAATGCGTAACAAGGTCCAATTAAATTATACTTTACTTTTTCACAATTGAATACAAAATGTGTGTCGATTCCAATTTGATTACGTCATTAAATGTTAACTAGATGACCAAAAAAAAAAAAAAAAAAAAACATTTTCCGAAATTATATAATACTAAAATTGTATATCCGGATTGTTTTTGTATAGAATTAACAAATAGGAGTTAAAGTGTGTGCCACGTGCCAAATTACATACCCGGCAATCACATTGCGATAATTGTGCTAACTTGCTAAAAGAGAGTGAGAGGATCCAGCTATTTGGTTCATTTCGTTAGGTGACAAATAAAAATGAAACACGCCAGTGTGTTTCATCTGCTATTTTTAAATTGGAATCTCACGGTCTACTATAATAATGTTAAATAAAATTCACCTAATGAGCTGCTCAGCATTCTCTCTTTGAGACAAGTAAAAGATTAGGAATGCAAGAAAGACTCCGCCCTTCAAACGGTATTGAATATTTGAGAAGGCAAAGTCCCTCTGGGATTTAAAAAAAAATATTTAGACAATTTGACGGGGGTGGATTAAAGGCTTATAATTTTAAATAGAAAGAGGATATGACGGTATTCAATGACTAATTAACAAGTATTATAAATCTCACAATTAATATTCTATAAAAAAATATATAAATTAAATTTTAATTAACCGAAAAAAACGAGAAAATATTTGTTTAATTTAGGGCCAGTTGCTTTACAACTAATTAACTAGCTACATTCAATTGTATATAGAGCCCCAAACCCGAGAAGGTAGGGGTGGAAGTCAAATAAATAAATTAATTAATTAATTAACTAGCTACATGGGCGTAAATAACACCCCCGCATAGCGGGGGGGGGGGCAGCAGGCCTAGGGATTTGGTGAAAAATAAAGTATCGATACCAGTAAGTATCGAGTGTTTTTTTTAAGTATGAGTATTTTTTCTTTTTTTTTTCTCAAGTCTTTTCGTCATCTTAGGCTCCCAACGTCGATCAAAGAGCACAAAGGAAGATCAGTGCGATATATGCCATTTTTAAATTTTAATCAAATTGTTAAAGCGAATTTTGCAAAATTCTCATGAGAAATCGAAAAAACTGAAAAATCTGGTGTGACTGGCGCACAGCACACAACTTTCTCTTACCTTCGGTAATCGAAAGTTGTGTTCTGTGCTTGTCACACCAGATTTTTTGTGTCGACATATATTTAGTTCCCGACAGTACGGAACATATGAATTCAAGTTGTAAAATTTATAAGTATGGGAAAATATTTATATTTTGTTACCATGGCAACCATTTCTCCTATCTTCCCTATGAAATACAGGAGTAAAGTGGTCTTCAGAAGATTTCAATGGCAAAATGAGAATATACATTTTAAAGAGCATCTAAAAAATAATTGATTTTTGAATTTTAAAAAAAATCGTTGGAGCAAATTTTGAGAAAATCGAAAAAACTGAAAAAGTACATCAGTAAAGTACTAGTACTCTTTGGCCGATTTTGATTAAAAGCTTATTTTTCCGGTCCCGGGGGGGTGTTTAACTTAAATATAAAATTTCAACCTCGTAGCTCAATTCCTTCATGCTTAAAATTGAACACACACACACCCCCCCACACACCCACAGACAGACCATGTCGCGAAAACCACTTTTTTGGATTCAGGGGACCTCAAAACGTGAAGATCCATCAAAATCTCGACATCGAATTTTTGACATGAATCCAATACTTTCTCTCTATATATATATTACATATATACATAGGTAAGAGAAAGTAAAAATAATTGGAGCGCCGCCGCCCCCATGAGTGAGTTTCTTTTAGAAAAAATTTTTTTTTTATTTTAAATTTTTCCCCCAAACCTTTAATTTAAATAATAAAAAAAAAATTAGATTAAAAAAAAAAAAATGAAAAAAAAAAGAAAAAAAACAAAAAAAAAATACATTATTAAAGTACTAGTACCCTTTGGCTGATGTGGTTGAAATTTCTTGAAATACTTGCGGCAGAGGTACTTGGCTTAAATATAAAATTTGAGTATCGAGAGTTTTTTTCGTTTTTGAGTAATTCCCTTTAACCCACATTCTTTGATTTTCACTTGAAATCGATTTAATTTATTGTGAAAAAATCTTAAATTTCAAGAAGATCGATTCCAGTTAAAATATCAAAACATTTACCTAAATTTCTCTGAAAGAGATTTTATTGCTTTTAAATGTCCGTTTTATTGCTTTTCTTGAAATTGCCATTAAAAGGAGGCGATTCCCTTTAGCTCGAATTTGACGTCATTTTCACAATCATTTGAATGAATTTCAACTGAAATATCAAAAAATGTGGATTAAATTAAATAACTCAATAAGGAAAGAACTCTCGATACTCAAATTTTATACTTTTGCTAAGTATTCATGTCCCAAGCATGGGCAGGAATTTCATTCCAATCGACCAAATAGAATACTAGTGCTTTACTGATGTACTTTTTCAAAAAAAAAAAAAAAAACTCATTTTTTAACTCGAAGGTTAAGCGTGTTCTTGTTTACTATATCGATGATTTGCTACCGGCCGGATAAGTTAGCTAGTTGACTAGAAATGAAGCATCAGGTCCTTAAAATAATAATTTATTGCCACTTTGTCCTTTGTACCTGGGTGGAGAATAAAGCCACCAAGTTCATTGAAATCAAGCCTTTAGTGTGCCACGAGCTAGAGAAATTTAATATGAACTACATCAATACCTCGCATAGTCCGGCTTCAATTAGCTCGCTTTCAATTATAATCTAATTAAAAATTAAAAAAAAAATTTCTAAAACTAAAAAGCACTTCATAAAAAAATATATATAGATCTATATATTTTTAATTTAATACAATTTTTGGGCCTTTGTTTTTTGTGTTGACTTTTAGAGGTCTTTTATTTCCGTAGCATAATTCTAAAGTAAACCTTTGTTCTTTTAATTATTGCCTTTTAGGCCAAAGATGAAGATTTTAAACTCTGCGAGAATAAAAAAAATAATTTGCCGAAACCCGGGATCGAACCAGGGACCTTTAGATCTTCAGTCTAACGCTCTCCCAACTGAGCTATTTCGGCTTACACTCAACCTCATAAAAAGGATGTAACTCTCACACCAATATACCCTCTATTGGCGATACAGAACCAGGAGGCTCATCAAAACAGCACATTAAAACAATTTTATCAAATATAAATTAAATATTGAAAATTCTTATGCAGACTATTTATACCAGGGCCGGAACTACGAGAATTTTTAGGGAGGGGGGCAAAATTTAATTTACCGCCCCCTCCTTGAAATTTTCAATATAAAATTCATATCATTTTACCTTTTTTTTTAGTAAATCTTTCTTTAATTGCCGGCCCCTGATATCTGCCGCCCGGGACACATGCACCCACTGCCCCCCCCCCCTCCTAGATTCGGCCCTGATTTATACGTAGTAGGGGAAGTAGCCGATTATCGGATACTTTTTGTTTTTATTACATAAAAATACTATTTTGATTTCTAACACACTACAGTTGGACTTGGGGGGGGAAGGAAGGCCTGAATTGTGCCATTTATTTTAATTTGCGTCGCGTGCCGCCCTCCCTACACTAAGTCCTGCCTACTCCGTCCTCACCAAGGGAATAGTAGACTCTATTTTCAGACCCTAAGACTAATATTGGGAAAATTGACATTTTTTTTTTAACACGCACTCTTTTTTCTCATTCACACACACTGGTATCCAAATGAACTCCCACCTCATCTGATCCAGAACAATTCGCAGCCTATCCACTGTTCGCCGTTTATCTTGCTTGTATAGTTGAAGACAGTAAATATACTCCACGTCTGCGCTGTCCCCGTCGTCAAAGGATATCTGATATTAGGGACCCGAAACTATCCGATATTAGGAGCCAAAACGTTTTTACATTTGACGGAGCCTATTCTCGAAACCCTAGTAGCTAGCTAGCTAAAAAAATAAGTGTATAATAAAATTAACGTTCTTCTCCAATGTAATTACCACCATAGCAGTTTGAACATATCACTTTTAGTAGCTGTAGAATAGCTGTGAAGTGCTTCCTCTAAAATATTCATAAATTCAA